>JAASAY010000401.1:0-19557 GCA_014822085.1 Fusarium stilboides | reverse complement strand
TTCTTTGGTGTTGTGCAAAAGTGGCCGGTTATAGGGGGTGGCCGGTTATGGGGTGACTGACGTTAAGGGAGAAAACGCTGCTCAAGAGAACATTCGGGCACAGCTGTGGTTGTCTTAGGGATATAATTAGACAAAAATGATGCGACTGGTCAAAACTGGCGCCCTAGGGAAGTAGTGCTAGATTGGTAGAATCAGAAAATACATTAATTCTCACTGACACGGAAGTGCTGTGTTGTCATACGCATGTCCCATCGAATTAAGGCCAATAAACTTGAATAGTAACCATACATCACACATGTCTTATGTTGAAGACGCCCACAACGCCCTGTTTTCCCTTCTCGATGCACATCTTTCAGCGCAGTCCAAAAACGTACAATCTTGATCATTCCAAGCACCGACTGGCTCGGACTCAACAAGTACCACCGTGAGGAATGGTGGATGGAGGGGTGGTTGTGTGGATGTTAAAAACACCCTGGTCCGATGCGGGATAATTCCGCGGACTCGATTGAGATTTTGGGTGGACACATTTAAGCACCCTCGTCGTCATCACCAACCCGGATGGTTCCCTCGGCACCAGCACCATTGGCCCAGTAGCCGCCGATCTCGGGGGTGGTGTCGCGGTTTTGACGGGTAGCTGTGATCAACCAGAGACCGAGAACAGCCTTGGTGAGGACATCGAGAACGGCGTAGATAACGACCTCGGTGCCGACCTTGACCTTCCAGGCACCACCAGCAGCGCCCCAGACACTGTCACGATATTAGCATTCTGTCAATTGATGCGACAGAGACGAGGAAACTTACACAATGTAAACGGTCCAGAGAATCAAGGCAGCGACGGAGATGGAGCCAAAGAGGCGAGCAATCTTGGTGCCGCGAGCTCGAGAGGTTCGGGAGCCGTGAACAGCGACGTGCCAGATGGTGAAGAGGTAGCCGATGATGCTGATGGCATACCATCCCCACTTCTGAGCAGTGTTGGCGTGGCCGACAGCAGAGAAAGCACCAGCGAGGACAAAGATAACGTTGGCGACAATGGCAAAGATGGTGTGAGCACCGTCAATACCAGCCAACAAGCTAAGCTCGAGAACAAGGATGGGCGTGGAAATAGCCCAGTCGACGTAGCGAGCCCAGAAGACCTGGCGACAGACATCGTGGTGGGTGTCGGGGATGTGCTTGTGGTGGTCTCGGACGCTGGTGCAGTTGAAGTAGGATGTCTGGCCAGATGCCATGGCGAAGTAGGCAAGGGCCGAGATGAGAGTTGTCAATGTCGTGAGGAAGTAGAAGACACGACGCTGAACGGCAACGTTCCATGACAGAAGGGCGAAGATGGCCGAGACAACGGTCATGGCGACGAAGAGAACCCATAGAGCGCGGACGCCATTGTGGCCGATGGTTTGGTAGTGAGTCGGCTCAGCTGTGGTGGTGTTAGTATTGGATGACGTGAAGCTGGTGATGGAGCATGGGAGGTAACATACGAACGACAGTCGGAATGGGAGAGACTCCTCCGTGAGTCTTGTAAGCTTCAACAATTCCTTCCATTGCGACGATGATCAAGTGAAGCTATTCGAAATTGATGTATTCGATATCTTCAAGTCCAAGGACGATGTAAGCTAAAGAGTTGAAGACTGCGGAGCCTGCGGACGGGGAGCTTTAAAAAGAGGCGGGAGCTTCGATGCCTGCGCCGCATTCAGTCATTCGCTGTGGCATGCCTGAGGCGTTCGGTCGGGTAAGCAACATGTAACAAAACAAAGACAAAAACGCTACACAACGTCATCCATGACATGTCGACTGCCTGCGATTGTTACAGAAAAGCAGGTATTGATGCGGGGGAGGCACAAGTAACGCGACGATATCGTGTGTGCGGCGTCACCATAACGTAATTTGCGTAGGACGAAAGAGGGGGAGCTTCGCCAGTGGCTCAGTGATTGCACGTGTTGGGTCAGCTGATGAAGATGAAGCTTTGGAATGAGGTTTACGATGCCTTTTCCTTGCTACAGAATGTCAATGAGTACCCTATAGAAGCTTCAAGTTGGAATTGGACAGCTTTAGCTACAGCAAACTTGGTCCCAAGCTGTGAACGACGGTGCAAAAAGCTCCGCCAGAATAGCTCCGATTGAGGGGCAGCTGCTGTAATACAAACATGGGTAAGTCTGTTATGCATAATGCGTGTAACAACCGACGAACGCGACGCAAAATAACAAAAAGTAGAGCTACAACTTACACGAACAAAACAATACGTCAGTAACAGCAAATAAGGTTAGTCTGAAGATCTCAAGGTAGTCTAGAGTCTAGACCTTCAAGCTAGAATCTCTTGTAGGAAAACCTGCAGTAGCTCCAATATCCGACATTTATCCAGCAATTACGAACCCGCCGGAGGGTTTGCTCAGTTTAGAAGCTCACAAAACGATCGTCGGCATGGATCATCAATTCTCCCCCTGTCCGCACAGCCAAGCTTTCGTCAGTGTTTCGGCTGCCTTGAACTTTTGTTGCAGATCTGTGAGAGACGAATCTCGATCCTGCTACAGGTCGCCTCGTCTGACGCGGAACCTCGGAGGCAGCTGACTCTGACTCAACCACTCGAAGCCAGACGAGTCAGCCCATGTCTCAAGTTTGATCCAGCGGCTGGCGACAGACACAGATTGTTGAGACTCGGAGCTCGGAATTTCTCTACGGGAGAGTGCATGAATATAAGGCTGTGGAGGGTCACATTCAAGAAAAATACGTTCAGCCATGATGCAATTTTCCGCAACTTGCATTCCTTTCCATTCTCTTGTCCAGAGTCACTTAACGATAGCTTCACTCAATCATCATATGCTTTACAAATCTCCCCGCAAATTCCCCAGACTTTGTGCTGTAATCACCTGCCGAACACCGGCTCTTCCCCACGCGAACTCAACTCAGAGAAAACCTGGAGAGTCCAATAACGAAGCAGATAAACCTGGTCTACTGACATGTGAATCCGGAACGACGGGGGCGGTTCATGACGCATTGCGGCTCGCTATAGGCCAACCAGGTTTAGCAGCAGCCACACTTGGGAACATGCACCACGTGCCCCTGTAAGGGCTGCTGCATTTGGTGCCGTGATTGGACGCTGACCCTCCCTCCAGGCGGTGAAGCTGCCCTGAAATGGATGCGATTATTGATTTTGCGGCTGGAAACGAGAGGTCAGATGTTTGCTGGGGATGACACTTGAGAATCAGGCAGTAAGAGAGGTGATCTCGTCTTGTTGGGCCAAATCAACAAAACCACCTCCAAGTAAAAAGAACGGTGATTGATTAGTAGGCAATTACAGTACAGCGCATTCAGTGGTTGACAGCGCTGAGCTGGGCCGTTTCCCCATGTTGAATCTGGTGGGGAAAAAGTGGCCTTGGCACCTGTTTTTCGGATAGTGGACTCCATTTGTTGGGTGGGCATTGGCAGACATGGGTCATGAGGGTTCCTTCCTAAACCCAAAGGAATTCCTCCCTCAACTTTAACCTTGTAGACAGAGAAGATCCAATTTCATCATTCTAGTCACTATCGAGTATCACCACCTCAAGATCTTCGCCTTTTTACCTCGAAAGTCTCTGTCTCTCCCTATCCTGAAATTGTCTCTCCTTCTTTTGGAACCTTCGTCTTTTGCGCCTGCCTCCATTGTCTCAGCGCCCCCTCCGTCAACCCCCCACCACTTCCGTCTTGACCGCACCTACAACCGCTTGTCGACTTGTGACCTCGATTCCTCATATCTGACGACTTGTTCGAACAATACTTCTTACAGCGACCACCTCCAACTCCCTGCGACATTGAACCTCGAATCTTCACGAATACTCATCGACGCTCCCTGCCATGCTATAACCTCGTTCCCTCCGCCTCGACCGCTTCCTATCGCAAACGACCTCTGAACCCGCGCTTCACCCCCGTGGGCTTTCACAATGGCCGACATTCTTCTCCAAACCCGTCCGGTTCCCGTCCTCTACGGGAAATCTACAAAATCGCCCGTCAAGTCCAATACAAAAGCGAAACGACCGCCTTCGGGCTCTTCGGTTCCCGTTGTTAACACCCTCCAGAAGGCTATTAAACAGGCCAACGATACATGGCAGTGGTGCAAAGATGGTTTGACAGAAGATCAGCGCTTGAAGATCAAGCAATTAGAAGAGAGGAAGCGAATGCTGTGCTTGCGCATGCAGAATGTATGTTGTCTCTCTTGCATGTTCTTGTTCTCTACTGACCAGTTCAGGCCGAGTCCCACCCTCACTGGGAGACTGCTGCGAAAGAGCTCGATAGCCTCGAAGGCAACGATGAGTGGAAGCGCGATTCCTCATCGGGCGACTACAACCCGGACCTGATACAAGAGCGTCTTGAAGCCCTCGACGAAGCCCGAACCAAATGCGACGTTCATACCATGATGCACTTGATTCGTACCGCTCTGTCCCGAGATCTCGGTGGCATGGACAACGTTGATCTCTACCGACATTCCTATTCAGGGACGAAACAACTCATCGAACGATACGTCGAATCCACTGTAAAGACCATTGACGCCGTTGTCACACAAAGCCGACTCGACCAAGGTGTGGAACACCGGGATTTGCTTGAAGGAATTCTGTTCGCCCGCCAGAGTTATGGTCGAAGCGCATTACTGTTGTCCGGCGGCGGTACCTTTGGCATGTCGCACATCGGTGTGCTCAAAGCTCTCTTCGAAGCACAGCTGCTGCCCAGAATCATCTCGGGCGCAAGCGCTGGAAGTATTGTATGCGCCGCTATGTGCACACGAACCGACGAGGAAATTCCGGTGCTCATCGAAGAGTTTCCATATGGAGACCTTGCTGTATTCGAAGATCCGACCGGTAAAGATGGCGTCTGGAGCAACTTGCGCCGGCTGCTGACAGAAGGAAGTTGGTCTGACATCAAACATCTGACTCGAGTGATGAGAGGTCTGATGGGTGACATGACCTTCCAAGAGGCTTACAATCGGACACGCCGTATCCTCAACATCTGTGTCTCGACGGCGTCCATGTACGAACTCCCTCGTCTACTCAACTACGTCACTGCACCGAATGTCATGATCTGGTCTGCTGTCGCTGCTTCATGCTCTGTTCCTCTCGTCTTCAATGCCGCACCACTACTCGTAAAGGATCCGATTACAGGCGAGCACCAACCTTGGAACCCGACGCCTCAACGATGGATTGACGGGTCTGTGGACAATGACTTACCAATGACGCGCTTGTCTGAGATGTTCAACGTCAACCATTTTATTGTTTCTCAAGTCAATCCCCACGTAGTACCCTTTCTTGCAAAGGACGACCATCTATCGCCTCACAGGAAGCCAGAACGCAGCCAACAGACAAGCGGCGAAGATTACGATTGGCTACACACCATGACATCGCTCGCGAGAGATGAGGCCTTGCATCGACTTCATTTTCTGGCTGAGCTGGGCATCATGCCCAACCTCGCTACAAAATTCCAGAGTGTTTTGAGTCAAAAGTACTCTGGCGACATCAACATTCTTCCAGAGATGAGCATAAACGACTTACCTCGACTGATGCGAAACCCCAGCCCCGAGTTCATGATGCGAGCCTGCCTCATGGGTGAGCGGGCGACATGGCCCAAATTGAGCCGAGTACGCGACCGGTGCGCCATCGAGTTAGCCTTGGACCGAGCTGTACACCGACTTCGCGCCCGAGTTGTCTTTTCGGAAAGCCAACGTGATCTTCGGCGACTGAATGTGACCGCTGGAAACATTCCGCTCAAGCTGCCAGTAAGGGCTAAAGCCGGACAGCCGGTGGCTGGGCTGACCGCAGAGGTTAAGTACCAAAAGCGCCATCGCCGCAAATCAGGAAGCAGTTTACACGTGCCACCACGCCAGTGGCTGCTACTCGACAACAACATTACGGATGACGAGACAGAGCAAGAGGAGCGCCGCGAAATGGAGTCTCGCCGGAGTTTGTCACCTACGGCACAACGCAAGCCTCCTCGCCTTAAACGGGCCTCGCGATCTCAGGTTCATCTTCATACCCGAACCACCCTCTCAGCTGTGGTCGACGCTGAAGAGGCGAACCCAACCTTCAACTTTTCCAAGCCCATCACTCCCCCATTGAAGGTCTCCACAGACGACGATAGCGACTCGCAAGCGGTGGCAGACGAGTCCGACCGAGGAACACCAGAACCAGCAACAGATTCGACGCGACAAGCGTGGGGCAACATCACCTCCGCGACGGAAGAAGCAGACACCAGCGAGGCAGGCCGCTCCAGCGACCATCGAGACGACACAGATGCAAGCGACCCTGAGCCGTACGAAGTTCATCAACTTTCCAATATTCCCAAGAAGGCGCTTACCGTGGACGAACCCCGTCACGGACCAGAAGAGAGGGCAGGCTGGATACTCTGGGATTAGGAGTTAAGTAGACAGGTGCAAACAAGAAGACGCCGCGAGCATTTTGGCTCGCAATAGAACAGAAGAACAGAAAGAGAATTGGCCATAGAGTCACACCATAAACCATTTTGGGTTCGGAGGAGCACTGGGATGGAGCGGCATTGTTACATGGAGTCTTTAGTGGTATTGGTGCATCGTAGGAATAGCATTCACGGGCTGCATTGGAGGTTTAGCAGTTTACTCAGATATATACCAATCATATCAGCATTGTTTATTCGATCTGTCTGGATCCTCGTGATATGGCATGGTCTTGCAATGGCTCTGTCTTTCTGTCACCCCGACTTCATGTCGGTGATCTGCTGGATAGTTACTCCCAGCTTTGAATAAGAGGCAGTGGCGTAAGTGCCCTGCCTTGATGATAAGCCCGACGGGGATCTTGGGATTGTCAAGTCAAAGGCGCGCAGATGTTTTGCTCGAGGGGTATCGCCTTCCTTTTCAGATGATTAGTTTCAGGCAGGCATCACAGACATGGCAGTGAATCAGTGCCTTCCTACCCAACGAGGAGGAGCCCCGCAGCGTATGAATACTTGGGACAATCTGTACAAGACAACTTCTTCTTCTTTACATCTACATCTTCATCATCAACCCCATTATCAACTCCATCATTAACTCCATCAACATCACCATCATCATCATGTATTTCATTCAGACCATCATCTTGGCCCTCTGTGCCCTCAGCAATGCTGCTGTTATCCCCAACACAGACTACGATGCCATCGTCGTGGGAGGCGGCCCTGCTGGGCTTGCTGTCCTGAGCAGTCTTGCGCGTGTTCGACGTCACGTCCTTTTGATTGACTCCGGAGAGTACAGAAATGATCGTACGCGTCACATACACGATATCATTGGCTTCGACGGTAAGAAATCTCCAATCCTCAACATACCTTACATGTACTGACTGTAGCAGGTGTCCAACCTGCTTACTTCCGCTGGGTCATTCGCAATCAACTCTCCGACTACGATACAGTCAGGATGGTCAACGGAACCGTCACAAACGTCAAGGCCGATGCTTACCATCCTCAGAACACCAAGTTCACCGTCTCAGCCACCCTCTCCGACGGGCTCGAACGTAACCTGACAGCTCGCAAAGTTGTCCTAGCCACTGGTGTCAAGGACATACTTCCTACCACACCCGGCATCGCAGAGAACTGGGGCAAGGGCATCCACCATTGTCCCTGGTGTGACGGCACTGAACACGCCGACCAACCTATCGGTCTTCTTGCTCCGCTCAACAAGATCCTTGGTATGCTTCTCAATGTGCAGACGCTCAACACCGACATCATCGCGTTTGTCAACGGCACCGACAACGAAAGCACGAGGGCTTTGCTACGTGAGGAGTTGCCCAATTGGCAGGAGTACCTCAAGCATGAGAATGTCACTGTCGATAACCGAATCATCACGGAGGTCAAACGTCTCAAGGAAGGCGGTACAAACAACGACGACCCAAGCGACCCCTCGGTTGCTTTGTACGACTTGTTCAGCGTCGAGTTCACTGAAGGAGACGCTGTCGAGCGTGCGGCTTTCTATACTAGCTTCCCCACTGAGCAGAGGTCTGACCTTGGACAGAAGGCGGGCGTTAGACTGCTTGATGGTCGCTTGTATGTCAGAGAATCAGCTGGTTTCATGACCAGTGTGCCTGGCATCTACGCTGTTGGCGATGCCAACTCGGACGGCTTCGAGAATATCCCTCATGCTATGTACTCTGGCAAGCAAACAGCTCTTCATTTGCAATGTAAGTAAGCTACTTACACTCCGGTTTACGTACATGCTAATGATATCTAGCGCAACTTGAGAAGGAACAACGAGCGTTTAAACTCGATGTTCGTCGCTCAAAGAGAGATATGCCCTCTGTGGATTGCGACCTGTGGGACATTGTGAATGGAAAACCTGGCGACTTGCTGTATGCTGGTCCATGTCCTCTGTAATTGGACCTGGTCTTGTATGCTTGGGAAAGGATACGGTGCGAAAGAGAGGCAGATGCCGATGTATCATTAACAACATGGATTAACAACACTGGAATGGGTTGACAGGGTGTGCGTATGTGGTACACGAACCATTATCATTATGAATCAGGTTCAATGATAATACCTGAGGAAACTCTGCGCGTTGCGATCTTGATCTCCACTCTCAACATGCATGTGATGGTTGAATGAAGAAGTAATGAGTCTCAGGTTATGATACGGGGCCAACTAATCAAGACTCTGGCTAACAGTACAGGCATTAGCCTCCCGATTGCGTTCAACCCCCAGCACTATGCAGCCCACTGAAAGCTTCCAGTCTGCTCCGATGGTCAAATCATTTGGCTTTGTCTGCATCCCACTCCTCGAGAAGTCCTTGAAGCTGTTCATGTCGAAGCAAGGCATCATCAAAAGAAACCAGTCCCTCCTTACCACCCTCAGCAAACCGATCATACACCGCTGCGACACTCCTCGCAATGACAGGAATCTCCTCTTGCCAATCTTCCCAACCCCACTCGATCTCTTCAACCTTGTTCGTCTCAAAGTCATGAACCTCAAGGGTCATGGGTGAAGAAGCTCCACTTGCGTGCAGAGATGTTCCCTCCATGACTCTGAGTCTAATCTCGCCCTTTTCGCCGTTGATGGATATGGAGAGGTGTGGTTCACCTGGGAAGGGTTGGCCGCGACGGAAGCGGATGAGCACGCCGGCACCCTTCTGGGAGATGTCGGATTCTTGGAGTGTGCCTGTTGCGAAGATGATATCCGGGACGTCGGAAGTAACTGTCTTTACGATCTCGCCTGTGGCTGGGTCGCGGACTCTGACGTTTGGTCTTTGATTGTGTAGACGGCCTTTGAAGTTGGAGATATCTCCGGTAATGTATTGGAACTGATCAAAAACTGCAATCTGTTAGCCCATTGTCTTGATGTTCACTGCCATGGCTTACTGTGTCCCAGACCGATGGTAAAGATGTTCCCGCCCACAGCACGTTGGGTAAAATACTGCAAAAACGACGGCAAAATCTCGCGATCATTCGTGCCCCCAGCTGCGTGAAGCTCACCACTCAAAATCTTGCCAATCCGTCCCTCTCTCACAAGCTCGCGAATCTTCTTAATAGGCGGCGCAAAACGACCCTGAAGACCTACCAAAGTCCGCGAACCGCTCTCCTTAGCCGCCGTCGCAAGCTCCCTCGCATGCTCAGCATCCTGAGCCAAAGGCCACTCCGAGTACACATTCTTACCAGCTTTCACGCTGGGAAGAGCACTTGAATGATGGACATCGACGCGCGTGGCTACAACGACGAGTTCGACGTCTTTATCAGCTGCGAGATCTTCGGGTGTACCATATGCTTTTGTCTCTGGGGAGAGGTTGTAGTGCGCAATGGCCTTCTTGGCAGCTTCTACGCTGCTGTTTTGGAGAGCGACGATTTCGTACTTGGTGCGGCCGCGTGGGGAGAGGAGATACGGGAGGTGGGCGTTGCTGGCCCATGATGTTTTGGCGGAGGAGGAGAGGCCGACGATGGCGGTGCGGATGGGGGCCATTGTTGGCTGGTTGTTTGAGATTGACGGAATTGATGGGCTTTGGGGACGGATGAAATTATTGATGGATTGGCTGCTTTATAGGCATGTTTGATGTTGGTGATGTGCGATGGTGCCATTGATTTCTAATCATGGATTTGTAAGGTTGAGGGGATTGGTGGTGCCGAGCCAAGCAGCTACTGCGTAGCCAGATAACAGAAGATAAAGTCTGTTGTTTACGTGCTAACTCGTTTTGATATATTCTTTGAGGATATCTATTAATTGGCGAACATCTCGGGATTGTTTTATTGTGTACCTATGGTAGGGGTTTCCAGCCTCACCGAATTCTCGGTTGCACAGGACCAACACATAAGAGAGCTACCTTATATGCAGCTCAACCTTGAAGAGGATCGATCTACCATCAATATCGGGGTGACAAAAGACATAGTCTAGTCATGTACTTCGAGCTACGCATATATAAAGATCGCCGAGATCCGAACGTGTACTTCCAGCCACCACGAGCATGTTTGTTTCGGCAGTGCCACAGATCTTGTTGTTGAAACAATAAAGATTAACTTAATTCATTGTTCAGACAATGAGCACTAGCAAACATAAGCAATTTTCAGAGCCAAAAATTAATGCCAAGCATGTTTATCTGTTTTGGCCTGGCCTACTCTTAAGGGGCTTGGTCATTCTCCAACGCATCATCAAACTATCCACCTTCACCTTCCTTCGCATCTCGGCGAGGATTTGAGACACTACAACTCCACGAATACATCATTGCATCCAATACCTCAAAAATCACTGGAAATCTTCAGTATGTTCATTCGAATTCTTTATCTATTTTTCGCGGCTAACAAACATGCAGCGCGTCCAACATGACTGGCGGCAAGCGGCCCAGCTCGGAGAGCAGCTCGAGCTCGCGCAAGGTGCCCAAGAACACCAGCACCAACACACCCAACAAAGATTCGACCAAGGACCGTGCTGCCATCATGGATGATGATTCTATCGGCGTGTCTTGGCGTCGCACCGTCTTGCAGTCACAAAGTTTCATCAACAGTGACCAAAGCCCCGACGAGGTGCCCGTCATTCCAGGCAACAAGGGCGACTTCACCGACGATGACTACAAATCTCTCATCCGTACCGCATTTCGACTCATCGGACGAGATGCCGATGAGCATGCTGAGCTCGTCAAGGCGACTGTCGACTGGATGAAGGGCACCAACTTCTTTGCAACCAAGACATGGTCGGGTTGGACTGGCGAGAAGGAGCTATGTGTGCTCCTCAAGGACGTCGATAGCATGGCTAGTTTCGTTACAACCCATGTCTATACTCTGTCCGCAAAATTCTCGATCCCGGCATTCATCATGCTTCATCTGATGAGGGACGTCAAGTTCCAGCCAACCGACGAATCTTTCAAACTTCTGGAACACCATAAAATTTTCCGATATCTAGGCGGGGCAATTGATCTGTGGGAGCCTCAATCAGATGAAAGGGGGCTCATTAGCCTTGGATGGCGTCCCGAGGTTGGGCCCATCCCCGGCGCCAGTGTCGCCCGTCTAGAGCCAATCCTACCCGGCCCGGCCACATGCGATCTATTTAACAGCATGCTTCTGACACCCTATCCTCGATCTACTCGCTTTATCACCTCGCGCCGACAGATGACCAGCGAAGAGTGGCTCACTCTCAATCAAGACTGGCTCGCAAAGCTGGGAGATTGTCGTTTCGATAACGCAGCACTCAAGGAAAAGATCGATAAACAGGTCACATCCGACACAGCACCTCTCATCCCTGAGGAATATCGAAACAAGCTTGGGTCTTGGTATGACGAATTCAATAAGGCCGGTCGATCCATTATCGATGTTGATTTCCAACCCTCGGTAGAGATCAAAAGCAAGGCCGAAGATTTGATTCAACCCGAACACCCCGTCGAACGATCCCTCCGTCGCATCGAATACATGGTTGGAAAGCTACCTGGGATGTGTTCCGAAGCCGCTACTTCTATCAAATTTGAACTCAATCGACTTTTCGCCTACCACGAAATCCAGAATGCCGACAACGTCCGATTCAAGGACGAAGTCATGCGAGCATCTCGCAAATTGGTCGATATGACCGACAAACTGCCGATGGTTCAAAGCGCCAAGGGACAAGAGGAGACCATCGTTCAAGTCAAGAATGAGATCTGATATCAGCACCAACCTGCCGATGATCCTGGAGTTACCTAGGATGTCTCCTTTGTATTTTTTAAAGCGGACCCATCAGATATAGGTTCTATAGATAGACATGGTCCCAGATAACACTGCCTGCGGCTTCCCCAACTACATCATTCAATGATCAAATACTTTACCGGGGTTTAAAATCCAACTGTCCATATGTAAGCGTGACATCTCATCAAAATCTGGAGTAGGGCACTTACTGAGGATCCAACGTCTCCTTGAGCGCCTTCATAACTCCAATCGTCGCCGGACCAAGCTCCTTCTGGAGACAATGCTACAAAGTGTCAGTCACTGAATAACCAGGGATATTGTCAATTCACCTTCTTCCCAAGTCCAATGCCATGCTCCCCAGACACAGTACCCTCCATCTCCAAAGCCCTCACCATCATCGAATCAACACAATCCGCGACTGCTTTACGCTGTTGTTCATCATCTGGATTATACATGACCATCTGGTGAAAGCTTCCATCGCCCACATGGCCTAGTACACTGTTGAACATACCGAGCTTACTTGCGCGTTCTTTAGAAATCTCTACGGTCTGGTTAGCAACGAGCATCTAAGCGTGAAATAGGTTGACTTGCCGATTAGTTCGGCCATGCGTGATAGAGGAACGGCTACGTCAGTAGACCAGATCTGAGTTCCTCCAGGTCGAGCAGCGAGGTTTGCCCAGAGAGCTTGTTTTCTCGCAGACCAGAGTGACTGCATCTGCTCTTCAGTACTAGCCGACTCGAATGAGTGGCAGCCGTTGGATTTGGTGACATCCTGTGCTAATCGTATACTATCCTCAACAGCGCTCTCTGAGCCAGAGAACCTACACTCGTTAGTCTCGAAGATATCTTGTGTGAGAACAGAACTTACTTGAGGAATAGTGTTGGTCTCTCCTCCCATATCCTTCCACCTGCTCCTCCACCCTGGTTGATCACCTTCATCTGTACATCGTCCATCAACTCAAGTGCAGCAAGTGGTACACCACGACGCATCATTTTGAAAGCAGCATCAGCTGCCTCCTTGACAGTCGAGAAAGTAGCCGTCGCAACGCTAAAGCTCTCTGGTATGATAGCTAGTTTGAGAGTTGCTTCGGTGATGATACCCAAAGTACCTTCAGATCCTGTGAAGAGGCCTGTCAAGTTGTATCCAGCCGACGTCTTCCTCGGGCGATGTCGTGTTTTGATGATTGAGCCATCTGCTAGAACCACTGTGAGATTCACCACGTAATCTTTCATCGTACCGTATCTCATCGCGTTTGTTCCACTGCAATTCGTCGCAATCATGCCCCCAACAAGTGCAGTCGGACTGGGGTCCAGAGGAAGAAAAAGACCAGTGTTTTTGATCTCCTCATTCATGTTCGTCCAATTGACACCAGCCTGAACCACAATATCCATGTCATCAGGGTGGAATGCAACAATCTTGTTCATATCCGAAAGATCAAGACAGACGCCTGAGAACGGAGAACTAAAGTTGCCTTCGACACTTGATCCAGCGCCGTATGGAACGATTGGGACTTTGTATTTGTTACAGATCTTAGCCACACCCGAGACATGTTCGGTTGAGGTGGGTTTGACGATAGCTACTGGACGCACATCGGTGTTTGATGTAGACCATTCAGAGTAGCCATGCTCATCGAGGTCATGGTCATCGACGCTGACGGCATCTTGTCCCAAAAGCCGGCGAATCTCATCGACTGCCTAATATTGTGAGCATTTCAATCTTCTATACACCATAAGACATACCTTGATCATGGTTGCCTGGTCTGCGTATTTCACCGCTCGGCGGCTCTTGGTTTCCTTCCATTGCGGGACAGTTTCCGTGACAGATTCCTGTAATGTGACAGGATTCTGAACTGGAACAAAACTCTGGAATAGACCAGACGTGGCAGCAGACAGAGTGACAAGCCCACCCACAAGAGCTCCCGCAATAGCGTAGCCAACCGGGCGTCGATTGCTGCCGGTATGTGAAGTAGATGACGACCGGACATTTAGAGGGCGTCCAAGTCTCAGCCGGGTCAATTGAGACCGTCGCATGGCCGATATCAACACCCGTTGTTTCAACATTATCGATATACAGAGTAACAGCTGCGGCGTGCTCGGAGTTGTGGGATGAAGGTCGCACGCGGTCTTGATATGCATTATCCGCCTCGGCTTAACTTAACTAGCACGTCAGGGCGGATATTCTTAAAGCGGAAGCATTTCCGCCGATCAGATGCCGAGATGCTTGGCCTGGGGTATTTCCGATCTTTGATGTGTGTACCATCTATATCCACTTATTTCAACCAGTTTGTGCTTGAAATTGCTGGAACAGACTCGTAATTTACTTCTTGGAAGCCGCGCAACTAGATTAAACAAACTTGAACGCCTCAGGGGCCTCTACTTAGTAGCCACACTCAGTGCTTATCCCAAGGTATTCATAAATCATCACAATCAAAACGTGGACCGATTGATAAGATGCATGAGATCAAAGCTACATGTCTATACCCAAGATCATTCAAAATCCGGCAGCGTATAATCCTTCGGCCCCTCATCCTGCTTCTCAGCCTCTTCCTTCACAGCCTTCTCCGGCCAAAAGTCCTTCGGCAGCTCAGCCTCCAACTTCCCCAGCATCTCATGAAAAGTATCAATCATCTTTTCAGCCTCAACAGAAGTCTTCACTTGCCGACCCCACCACCTCTGCAAAGTAGCAAGTGCTTGTTTCGGAAGCGGTCCAGATTGTCTGTGTTGGCCCTTCTGGACGTAGAGCAGTTGCTCTTGACCGCGCGCGACAATCCTGCGCTGTTCTTCTGAGAATACGACGACTTGAGTGGGAACTTGGGTTTTGTTTTCGTCGGGCATTACTGCGAGCTTGTGCATTACTGTCAAGCGGTCGGGATAGGTTATGGCCTTTTTCAAAAGGTTAGTACGCGGTCTCTTGTTTGAGCGAGGGGACGCACGTTTCTTAGATCAAGGATTTGTCGGATGAGGATTAGTTCAACGCTGCTCGGCTTCAAAAGACTCGCCCAGAACTTTTTGGGGGGCGCGTGGTTCATGAACCAGATAAACCAATTCATCCGAGATGTCTCGGTGTACCGGCTCAAGGCGACGGGGCTGGCACGTCCTAAGTATTGGTAAGAAACGCTGTCTCAATCAATCAGAAATACCAGTAGAAGGTTATTTACCCTGTGTTTGTTAGTCTACAAGTCATGGTTTTGAAGGTATCAATCACTTACAGAAATATCCTGAAGAGTGTAAAGATTAGCTTTTGATCAGTTCAAGGACAAGGACGGTACGCACCATATCCCCATAAGCAACATTTTGCTTGTCCAGAGCTTGCCGGCTGACGAAACCCTCCCGACCAGCAATCATCTTCAGCCAGTTTGATCCGTAAAACTGATTAACCGCTTGGCGTTGGGATTCAACATAGTCTGGGAGTGATCCGTACTTGTCTTTCAAGTGATTAATGTAATTGAGACGATGGTGTGCTTCCCTGGCCCATCCTTTCTTGTATTTGCTCTTGGGGTGTTTGCGCTTGATGGTCCCAACGGTGTTGTCTGTCGAGTGGCTGGTGTTTAGGGCCTGGGTGGCTTCGGTCGCTTCGGCGATTATTTCGGTAGTTGCCTTGATGATATCGTGCGCTTCGTTGATTGCTTCGGTAGTCGCGGTGTTCTCGGTCGCTTCGGCGACTGCATCGTTGGTCGCTTCGGTGTTCTCGGTCGCATCAGTCGAATTGAATCGGCGATTTTGCGCTGCAATGATCGGGGTAGAGCGCGCAAAGCTTGTTACTGCCGGGCGCATGTAGCGGCATTGGCGCAAGGGGCGCATCAGTCTCATGATGCTTGCCATGACGAGTCGTGGTTCTCGTCGAGTCGTGGGGTTTGATCGAGGGGTTCAATTGAAGGGATCAGGAGGAGGTTGAAGACAGCTGAGCTTGGGTGGGGTAGACGGAAGCTTCCCAAGCCAATTAGAAGCTTTGGATTTATCCACACTCGAGACGTCATAATCGAGAGAAACAATAACTTCATACACGAGCAGCGAAAGGAGGCAAAGGTCAATTTAATGGTGAATTCAACGGCTAAATAAGTAAAAGAGGTCAGTATTACTAACTTGAAACACTTTTTTCTACTTCAATTGAGCAGTGGCAGCTTCAATGGCTTCTCCCAGTGTCGTCCGCCCATTGACAACATCAACACCACTCAGCTTATCAGGATCCTTCTCCGCAATCCCCCCAGGTAGAAAGCTCAAAGTCATCTCAACCCACTCATTAACGATCTGGGGAGCAAATATCTGACCAAAAAACTTGGGCAATTCATCTTTTTCAACCGCCTTTACCTCCACATGCTTGCCCAAAGTTTGCGAGAAAGCCTGTTGCACATCGAGCGGAGAATATGGCTGTGGTCCGTGAAGCTCGTAAATGTATGGTTTGGTAGGAGGTTTCCGCTCCCTGATAAGCTCTGTAGCAAGTGATTGTCCGATATCTTTGGTGGCGACCATGGCGATTCTGAAATCCAAGGGTGTGATTGTTGAGAAGAAGAATGGGTCTGGGCCTTTGAGCGTTCCGACCGACATGGTCCAATTCTCCATGAAATATGCGCATCTGACAAAGATGATCTCTGGGATTTTTGTCTCTTTCAATACCTCCTCCGAAATATGATTCGTCTTAATCTCACCCTTCAAATCAAAGTCAGCCATGTAGGACCACTTGACACAGAATACCTACCACGCCCTCTGTAAACTCAGCACCCACACTAGATAGCAGAACAAGCCTTTTCACACCACTAGCTTTATCAATAGCATCACTTATGTTGCTCGAAACAGTCTGAGCATGGGCAATAATGTCGCGACCATCGTAGGCTGGTGGAAGACAAGCGAGGACGGCATCAGAGCCAGAAAAGTCCAGGGTAGACGCGTCGCAAACATCACCTTGAACGGCGGTGAAATTATCAGTAGAATTGAACTCGTCGGGAACTTTCTTTAAATCACGATACAGGGCTTTGATTTTGATTGATTCATCTTGCGACAGCAGCGACCGGATGGCTGCTGTGCTGGTTTTCATGCCAGCGGGGGCGATTGTTATCTGCATTTTGAAATTTCTGATAGATATAGGGGATGAAAGTCAAGCAAAAATGCTGGCAATCAAGGATCTAGTTATCGATGTTTGAAGATAAAGCCCCCCCCTAAGCTTTTAAAGTTGTCGATCATCAATTGACACAATGCCATTGTTAATGCTCTCCTGCGTGATACTGCGCGTCGTGTGTGAATATCTTCACATCACAAGCGATGTCAGTGGCTGGACCATGACGTCACACTTGTTTCTTCTCAACGTCTGGCCTCATTATTACTAAGATAACGACCGTTGGTTTCTGAATAAACGCCGATGGTCAAACAAAAATCCGAACTTGGTACGTGACTCGGACTTCAGACTCCATTTGGCCACTACGGAGAGACCGGGTTGGCAATCTTAAGCGTGCAAGAGACCAAAAGATATCTCTCACTCACAATCCTTGCAATTGCCGTAGAAGGTAACCCGTCTGAAACTCCTCGGAACAACAATCCCTTTCTTTATGCAGGGCATTTGCGATCGGCATGTTTAACTAACTGTCTCCTCGGCAGTTAAGCCCAGGACAAACCTCAACACCATACTTCCGTATCATCCTCATCTCGTGATAACTCGGAGCGTACCCGGACGTCCATTCTATTTCCCCACTAAAAATAGGCAGCGACATAAAGCTCTACCCCGACTCATTCAGTCCACATAATCTCCGCCAAAGCAAAATCCCCATGGAGTAGCAGGCCGAGAATTTGACCGAACATAATTACAGCACAGCATTCAACTGCTTGGCTGCTTGGGTAAAGATAACTCCAAGATAAATCTTTCTGAGCGGTGAAACTCTAGCTCCAAGATTATCATGCAAACCCCTGATTGATCTATTCCATCTTGAGCTCTGGCGCATCTAGAATTCGTCTGCCTAGAACTAGAAGATAGTCTGCATCAAGGGTCCCGTGTCTAGCGGGAATAACATCAGAAACCCTGCGTCAAAGAGCCTCAGGGTCGAACTAAATGTCATTGAGTAAAAAGTTACATGCAATTGAGTAACAAATACCACAACTCGTCTTCGGATGAAACGTTTTCATCGCCAGTTAGCCGATTGGCCTTCTCAAAAACCAACATCTCCGTACCGGCGCCGTTGAGGGTTACCCCTGGTGAGAAGACACATTCTAGAAAGCTGCACTACCACACCCCAATGAAGAAAAAAAATCGCGCCACTAGCACGAAAAACAAAAACAAGACCCGGCATCCATCAAAACATCGCGATCTTCAATCAAAAGGGAGGCTCTGCGGTAACGATCCACTTTGACGCCCCGTGCACACGGCTCTTGCGAAAAAGCGCGCGCGAAAAAAAAGACTTCAGAATGCCAAAGTGGAGAATCAATCACCAGAGATGGAGCCCCCCCAGCGGAGCCCCAAGTTAGGTCGCGTGGATTGAGTGCAGCAGTGGGTAATCTTTATTCTGTAGCCTAGACTAAAGTTGCATTTACAGCGATAGACCCGGTCGGTCATGGCATGTTTTTCATTGTTACCAACCGTTGAATTAATTCTGCATCTCCGAATTAACACTCAATCAGATTATCAATTGCCAAGAAAAAGCCCAGCATTCAGCTTCTCTGCCCAGACGCCATCGATCGCCCAGCAACGGGTTCTTCGGGAGATTGTCTGTAGCATGTCTTGGCCATGAGACAAACCGAGTCAAAAAAACGCTACAGTCTGGAAAAGAACCAGAAAAAACAGGGGTTAGGCGGGATGTGACATGTAAAAGGTTGGCAGAGTGACGCAATGGATTAAGGGAATAAGCAGGACTTCAGAAGAAAAAAGGAGCCTCCATCTTCTTTGTTGCCCATGAAGTCATGTCATTGTGGGGCCTTGTCTCTTTAGCTTCGTTTTCAAGAATTGTGCTGCCTGGCCTTGAGTGGACTTTTCGCTCATCACCGATTCGTTCTCGATTTGGAGGAGCCGTAAGTTTGAGCTTGGGTTAGTTTTCTTTGTTTCTGTTGGTTGGATCCTACTGTCACTGCTTTTTTTCTGCTGTTCCCATGCCCGACTAGAAAGTGGATATGGCAAGGCAAGTTCTTGATGTTGTACCAAATCCAACGACGTCATAGCAAACTTGAACCTTAACGACGCGATGTCCGATCGGCCGAGTTAGATGCCGGGTGTGGCTGAACAGACTTTACTGTTACAAGACTACACCATCAAAAGTGCCTGCCAAAAGTTGATCATAGATCAAGATGTACCCCAGGCTTTGGATCAGCATCTTCTCCATGCGCAATGAAATAACCACAATCCTTAAGCTTGTCTACTCTAGGCAAGTCTCACCTCTCAATTTCTTACACAAGCAGCACATACAGTAAAAGTAGGACCCCCCCTTGACCGTTGATCTCGTGTCGTTGTCGGATAGAACGGCTCAACTCCCACGCATTCTCCACACCTAACCCAACC
>JAASAY010000399.1:0-63585 GCA_014822085.1 Fusarium stilboides | reverse complement strand
AGTATTAGTAGTAGTAGTAGTAGTAGTAGTAGTAGTAGTAGTAGTAGTAGTAGTAGTAGTAGTAGTAGTAGTAGTAGTAGTAGTAGTAGTAGTAGTAGTAGTAGTAGTAGTAGTAGTAGTAGTAGTAGTAGTATATTTGATAGCTAAAAGCATGTTGCTTGGTTACAAAATCCATATCACTGATGCCATCATCCAAGAATACGCTGCGGTGTGATGCCCTGCGCTTATTATTGACCACGCATGCTGCATATTGGATTGCTCCGATACCCCTGTCGATTATGCTGCACTGTGACCCATTAGTAACGCCCTTACTTAACTTGTTTGTGCCTTTTTACAAGGGCTGCAGACCCCTTGAGCATTCCCCAGGTTTAATTGTTTGATGCTGTAGTATGAAAATAGGACTTTGGGTCAGGGCCTGATGATCAGTAAGCGGCAATACATAAGCCGTAGCCTCTAGTGTAATCGTGTGACTTCCCTATTTAATAGCTATTCCCAGTATGTAAAATCTCCAGCTTACAGTACCCGAGCTGGAAAGAAGCCATCTTGATTTCGTGTTGCTCTCAAGAGCGAGAGTCTCTGAATCGTCTAGACCAGTAGAAAGGTTCGTTTTCCCACCGGATCGCTGGCCCACGTCCCCTGTCCCGAGTCTCCCTAAACCCCGGTTCTCTGAGACTCTGACACACCCCTTCCCCTGACACTCGTACAAGGGGGCCTAGTAAAACGACCGGGGATGGTGCTTAGTCCTTGGGACCATCGTGGATCCCGGACGCAACACCTTGTCCCTCACTCATGTTGAGCCCTTCCGCCGCCATCAACGGATAGGCTCAGCCATGCTAACCAAGCTCCTGGGAACGCATCAAGAAAAGAGGCGCTCAACTCCCGCCGGCGACGACGCAAGTCATAAATCGTAAACTTTGGCAACAGCAGCCCTTCCCTGACCATGTTCCTTTTTTGGCCCCCGTGGCTCTGCGGCATTGTCACCCTTACCTTTGATCTGTCCGCACGATCAAGCCCATCGGGTAAGGCGGCCAAGCCAGATGTCCTGGTCGGTAAGTGAACCAACTGCTTGGAATGAAAGTGGGCTGGAATGTCAAGCTTGTGATTAACTTGGAGATTCTTTTTAAGGTTTTTTCCATAATAACATGTGCCCCGTGCTTCTATGCAATACCTAAGTAGATACAGTACAACAAATGCATGTCGTCTGGTTGATTGAGGATGCTCTTCATAACTAATTAATAACCAAGGGCGAGAGCAGTAAAACAAGGCGCTCTTGTATCTCCTGATCTTACCAAGGTCCGGCATTCCTTGCCTCAAGACCATCAGCTCTGCACGCAAGGAATATACATATATGTGGTACGTATCCGTAGAGTTGAGGTATTGACTAAACAGCGTCATATCACTTTAACGTCAGGTCCTAGGGACTAGTTGGGTTTTCGTCCAGTGATCTTCGCACTACATGGCAAAAGTGATGATCATGTCCCAATAGGTATAAGAGCTTGTTTGTGTAACGATACCTATTCATCGTCTCCTCACAGCAGATAGCAATAGCTCGCGCCTCACGGTCGGGTGTTTGAAGCTCCGCTGCATGTCTTTTTCTCGTCCTGCATATAGTCAAAAGAAAGGAAACCGTCTTCCCTTGGGTAAGACCTTGATTCAGATTAGCGGGCTTCGAAAGGATCCTCCATGCCTTGGATCAGCATTCTGTTCGACACTAGGAATCTTGACCAAGGTGGAAGTGGTAGTTTGCAGGAAATAAGGATGTCTACCAAGCATTAAACTATGTTCAATGGAGACTAGTTATCGTGCTCCCTCGCGTCTGCCCGCATGGCCATACGACGTATTACTTGCTTTTGCGGCCAATAAATGGAGCAGTGCAGTCTTCGTGAACAGAATGGACCTAAGTGTTGGAAGGTACGGATACAAGTCCCGGGAATGCGAGCAAGATGTCTCAGACATCAGTGCCAGGGTAAGGCCTCCGTATAGACAAGTGCTAATGTACGATTGGGAAACCCAATTTACACAATAAACTCTACAGTGCATGTCAATGCATGTAGTATCTGTAGACTATGAGATTAAACACCTACTGATATATCTTTCAATAGCATGGTCGTGAGGACATGCCCCAGAGGCTGGGAGGGGGTGCAGCGGGGGCACGGCTGGCCCGTCGATTAAGCTGTCAATGCTCTTATTGCCTGAAGACGCCCATGCTTCATCCCGCCTGAAAGATAATGTCCGAACGTTCACGGGTTTTGCCGCGGGTGAACCGCGAAAATCCTGGCATGGAAGTCACACTGGCCCAGGCCTTCCAACCAGTACAGCCCAAATGTTGACTTTATGGATGTACTCCAATTAGGTATTTTTGCACAAAATACTAGGACATCGCGATCTCCTTTGTCGCTACAATGTACATGGCTCGCGACGAGCCAGATCGGCGCCAAGAGTCTGCTTGCTCTGTCTCTCTTGGTTCCCCTCCCTTTGAGTCTTCCAACTCGCTGCACGTTAGGGTTTGCGCTGCTTGTCAGGTACAGTACGTACTCCGTAAAGCATCAGTCATCGACACCGAAGTACATCGCCGTAGAACCTGGTCCAGACTCAGCTGAGGTGCTCGGACCAGTTGGCGACAGGTAGGTTGCCTAGCCTGGCCTGAGTATCTCTGCGGCCAGGGTTAGTCGTAGGGACGCTGGGACCAACAGCCTGAGGATTGGCCTATGTACATCATTGATATTGGAGGGGGTGGGCAACATTGTTTCCTAGTCGTGTTCCACACATCATCACACCGCGTCCAATGTACCCATCTGTCATGGGATTCCGGGGCAGGATTCAGCGTCAGGTCGAGGGCAGGATGGTGCAAGGACCCGGAAATAGTACAATTATGCTCCATTTTATACTTGCTTACTTCCTTTCAAGTATATCTATCAAATATTGTGATGATGGTACACAACAGGGTAATTGAATATTCCGAGCAGAGATTTATATATTGGGTTGGTCTGAGTTAGGTTGCAGCTGTCAACCATGTATTCTTATTTTTGGAATGTGTAATCTCTGACGCATGGCTTATTACGCATGAATCTGTTCACCAAAGACATGGTTTCCATCGACGTTGGCTAGCATAATGGAATGAATAATGAACAACTTCTCTGGGCAAATACCCCCTAGTCTCTCAGGTACGTACCTGGTTGATAGATAATTCCCGTTTGAAGTGAGACTTTTTCACATGGTTGTGCTCGTCTAACATCCCCCAATACAGGAAAGGCGGAGATGTAAATGTCTTGACGTTAATCTATTTCCTGACTAGTCGGTCGGGAGATGAGGCTCTAGGGCCTTGGTTTCTCGCGAATAGCAAGTAAACGTTGAGCTAGGTCGCCCCATCGCGGAACAAAATGCTTAAACTTGACTCTAGGGTGAGCATGTGAATGGAAGATGAGCGAGAAACATAAATATTTTATCTTCGATATATGAACCACGGGCTACTAAGAATGAAGTAATAACAAGTCCGGCTGCAATGCGTTGAATCGCCCATTGTCATGCTTCACTAGTACTTTTCTATTTTCCAGTAGTTATTGTGGTAGACATGGGTTTAAATGCCTTGTTTCTTTCCAGTTGGTGATAGAGAATCATTGCACAAGCAGACGAGGGACACGCGCATCAAGTCGCCGTTCAATCTTCACGCATCTGGTGATGGTATTAATTGTCCGAGCCTTAGACGAATCCCGCCACAAGAAAGCTTCTCTACAATAGCGAGACAGCTTGGCCGCCACCAGCAACGATTCGGTATCGCGCCCACCCCGTTGGGATCATCTGCAAGATGGCTGATGCCACGCTGAGCTCGGGCTCACAGCACTGCAGGTGTGCGGGGTATGGCGGCGGTTTTAGTTGAAGAAGATGGACTGCTCTAGGGATGTCGTTATTCAACCTGGAGAAATGGGCCATGGCGGATGAATACATGTGGAACTTTGAGTCTCAAGGCATTACCTGGCGCCTGTAGCCCTAAATCAATTGAAGGCGAGCAAAACGTGCGGAGCTTTCATCCGGTTGGAGGTGAGGACTAGGATGATGTACAAACAGCAGAGCTGGTTGTTCAACCTGGTTAAAAAAAATATGCTCGTTTAGCAGAGACGAAATATATATCAGTTTTAATATTCCAAGTCACTTACGCCCCCAGTAGCATGTACACGAAACCATCAACGCCTTTTATTAGTGCAAAGGAAAATAGAAAAACACCATTGCTTCAACCTGTCTCCATATCACTCAAAACTCCGGATGACTAAGATAATATGCCAAGACCGAGTACCTCGTTTGCTCCAGTCTCCCCACACTTAGATCTCTCAACCTCCCCTGTAAAAGAGGCTGCGGAATGCTGCCGCCACAATCAGAGCCAAGAGTTCTTCCAAGATGCCCCCTTTCCGGGGGATAGACGCCAGGACACAGCTGGTTAGTTGAACCTATCTATGGCATCACAGAGCCGAATAGAATCGATAGCTTCGGTCCCAAACTCTACCTACTTAGGCACAGGTCGTCAGCTGTCTGCCAACAACAACAGGACATCTATTCACTGACAACTTCAAATGAAAAGATCCCCGTGCACGGCGATGGGAATACCAGGTGGCCCCAGGCACTAGCGCTTCGGGAATTGACCGCCAAAAAATCACGAGACAAGTTTCAATTGACCAACGGAAGATGCCATTCTGTAGCCGCAGCTCAACCGAGCTTGTTGTCTCCCAGCGCGCTCTGGCGGTAGGACGAGCTGGCCGACCAATGCCTTCGATGGCTGGCCATGTCACTCTGCAGCCAATAACCTCATGGTCATTGCAACCCATCCCTAGAGCGAGCATTGACGACTAACCGTCAGGCATAGGCTTTCGTAAGAAAGCGTCTGGCTACAGCACACCATTGTCAAACTCCTGAGGCAAGCAAACCCACGCAGACAGGCTACAGCAACACCACACCTCTACCTGTCAATCCACTGTGGCAACTTATCCCGTCGATGCGAAACCTGGTGCCATGTGCCAGAATATGATCCTCGAGAGCCAGGGGCACCCGACAGACTAACCGCAAGCCATCCGTGTGCCAAATTAACTTGGATGGGCCACAGGTCGATGGCGTCTGCCGCTGGTGGAACCCTGGAACGCTACCCTTACGCCTCTGCTAGGTCGATGATAAGGCTAGCACAAACGTCACGCCAATGCAAGCTCCATTCGTTAGCAGCCTGGTCTGAGCATTGACAAAGCGGGGATCGTGCCATAAGGCGGAGCAAAGTGAAGATCGAGACCATTCGACCACGGCCATTACAGCGGTCTATCTAGACCGAATTCCTCGCCAATCCCGGTGGTACGGGACGCGATAGATCCCATTGCCCCATGTCGCACGGATGCAAAGACTTTCTTCGTTACACCATACCCGAGGTTATTGTGGATTTGGCAATTGCAGAGTACTCAAAATCGCCGACTTCGACTTCTTACGTATTACAATGATGTCCCGCGCTTGGTGGGTCGAACGACTAAGTGCAATGCCAGAGCCCGTTACCATGGCACACGCTACGTCTGGCGGGCACGCGAAATAGTTACCGTGCCGAGACAAACCAGTTTGGTGCTGAATGCTAGCCGTCATGGCGGCAATTGAAGTATGCACGACAGCAGTGGATACAGAGATGATCCTGCTATGGCAGTCAAGGATGTTGATCTGTACAAGGCTTCCAGTACGAAGTCTTCACGACGAAACCTGTGCTGAATATAGCTGAACCAGCCGGACTCTGCAGAGATGCAGTGGGACTGTCACACAACCAGGGGCTGGAGCACACACGGTGATAAGCTGCTGAGATATTGACACGATCCACATCCTCGGAACCTCTGACTATATCATCTACGTGAGTTTCTGGTTAACCACCTTCCTCACCCACAAACATACATACATACACCCACTTCTTTACAGAATGACAGACATGCTTGTCAAGATTAGCTCCATCAATCACGCATGATAATGCTTCTTCAGCAATTGATGTGAATGTGGAAGAGCCGTTCAGCACGTGTGATCTACGTCTTGGCTGTTGGGCCCTGAAAGAAAGCGCTAGTCGATGTATGTCAGTAGTTGTGTCCTTTCTTGAATCAGCCTCCGCGCAGGAACGGGGAGGTGGCCTGGAGGGAAAAGATGATCTCATTCTCAAGGGTCATATTTTAAGTCATGTCTAAGAGCTCTATGTGTGATACGTCAGACGTTTAATGGCACAAGAAGTCGTACTTTCGATCCTGACTATTTTAGGGATCAGCACGAAGCTGGCTACAACGGCGGAGTAATCCATCTCTTTCAACACCAAGCAGCCGCAAATGGCAGAGGATCTACATACACTGAGAATCCCTGTGCCGATCGTTCCTGGTGGCGTCTCGTCTCCAAGCCTTTCCCTAGGCTAAGTTACCTAGTTCTCTCTAGTCGTTTTGCCCAGACGTTGGAGTGGCTTTGATATCAAAATGTCATTGACCTCAATCTGCTCTTGTGCGCAAATACTACGAGCAAGAAAATCATTCTTGACAGGGCTCGACAGGGCCCCAAAGCATTGCAAGACATCTAATGTGATGAGGAGACACCAGATGAGCAAGCAACTTATGCACACCCCTCGTCAGGGGCGGCCGCCCATGATTGGTCATCCAAGTTTGGCACCCTGTCCAAGACATATTGACGGACTTGCTTTTTTCATGACCGTGTCGACAGAGTATGACCGGTCAAGACGAGATGGTTCAGCGCCCGAGCCGCGCCTTGCGACTACTACGTACGTATACGAGTGGACGATACGGGCGACTACACGGGTGACGCTTCGAGGTGCCCTTAACCGATTTAACGCGGCACCGCACTCATAATGGGTAGATACAGAAGTCATCGAGCACGACCATCTGAGAAACGCCTTGACGCCAGCGGCACAACGTTTATTCTGCAAGAGCGATAGTTGGCTTGAGTAGGTGGCGCTTCCACAACAGTGAGTGATTCTAAGATCCAGGAAACCCGGCAGCTCAGCGCGCCAGGGGCATTCACTACGTTAAGCCTTGGCGAGTGCGTTGGATGGCCCCCCACCTACTGCGCCGTGCGTCTGTGATGGACGGATATGAGTGCATGCTGCTGTGGAACCATCAGCGTACAATGAATGACAGTGAGACGGAGTACCTTTTGCCTTTTTTGCCCTCTCTCGCTTTAATGTTTTCATGAATTCCCGTTTCTACCACCTGGAAACCCTTGGCCTCGGATAAACATGGGGATATAGCAAGCAGGGCTGTTCTGTACGTTCAAGGAAACATTCTTGGTTGGTTGTTCTGTACTGCTAAGTCGATTGCGAGCTTACCTATTAATGTCGAGAATGGTAGGGTATATGCATACGGCTCGTTTAATCGTGTTTGCCTCTCTGGGCCCTTTATCAGACGTTCTCGGTCATTATCACTGAGGTGAAGTATCTACCGGTTCCGGTCCCGGTCTCACCATATTACGGTCTGCAGTTGCAAGGCTCAGAACAATTATGTTCTCTGCCCAAGTGTGTAGAATCTCGGTGGAAGTTTATGCTGTTAATTATCGCGATATAGGGGCTACTACCTCCCAAGTATTTAGTACGCGGTTATTGGAAAAATGGGGCTGGTTCATGTCCTGTGGGACAATAGAGAGAGTATTTGAACAAATTGCAGATAGATATGCCCCGTTAGATCAACTCAAGAAGTGTTGCATGGCCGATCTATGAACCTGGAACATGTACAAGTTGGCTCGCTTGACCCTGCAATATGCAGATCTCAACGATACTGTTGGTATGGAGCACGATCAACAACAAGCATGCTTGTCTACCTAGGGTGACGACCACCTTTTCATGGCAGGATCCTTGCTATGATCTCCACCAGTTTAATCTAACATTCTGAATAGAATAAGGTCTTTTTGGAAGGCTGAAGAGGTAAAGATCACCGTTATGTCGGTAAATGGATTTATGAACCATGAGAGAACTTTTTATGCGACTGGCACGATACTATAAGAACACCTCTATGACATAACTCAAGTAGACCCAAGTTATACATAGACTCATGGCATATAATACAATACTCAAGCAACCTTGAAATAACTTCTAAATATATTTTATTCTATTTTGTAAAGGTAGTTCCTTACTACGATAATAAGCGATAAGCTAAATGACATCTCAGCTGCGTACCTTTAACAAGGCTAGATCTGTAAAGTAGTGTATGTACAACGATAAGACCACCTTTATTTGATTCATATTGCCAGTAGTTAAGCAAGACTGTGGTTATCCCGTCTATTCGAAGAAATCAGGACGTTTGATGCCACCTCCCCAAGTGTCCGCGATGTTGTCAAATTTCTGATTGATGCCCACTATGCCAAATCCCTGGCCAATGTGTGTCGAACTTTGTGTCCCTAGCCGAGGGCCTTGTGAACACTTCAATTATCTGCCTTGCTATCATACTGCAACCTCAATTTGCGTTTTCGAAAGACGATCGGGTGTTTCTACACTATTGCCCACGAGCAAGATAGTATAGGTATCGCGAGAACGGACTTTTAAACTGCTTTCATCCCTTAAGAATTATAAAACTACGTCGGAGCTTACTTTGACAATCCAATTGGGATTTATAAATACACAGTATAGGTTAGGAGACTGTATCCTCTGGCCATGACCCCTCGTTCATGGGAAGGGGTTGTCGAAAGTCAGGCATCCTACTTCATGCATCTGAAAGCACTAAGTTGGATAGATTTGAGAGAACTTACTAATGGTTACCTTTATGAACTTAGAGGACTACTACACAACGCTATTCCTAAAGCCAAAACCAGCGAGATGCCCAAGAAAACCGCACGAGAACTGGATGGGCAAGCCAACAGTGAAGCATATGAAGAGGCATTGGACAGCAGTATTACGAGTCAAAAGGCCGGCGTTTCAAAACACACTGGTATGGTCACTTTTCCAGCGTCCCTCATCATTTGAAAGGCTAACCGGCCATTTGTCCCCAAGACTGGTGTTGAGTTCAGGGTCAGTTCATCCAGTATTGAAGAAATGAATTACTACTCAGGGAATGCTACCGTTGTATTGAGTTACGTTGCTTTCATGAAATCTAGTTCAGTTATACAATTCTGCAGATTGGCAATCAATGGTCTGCAATCCACAAAGAGCCTTTTCGTGATGAAGCATGATACTGGGGGGGGGGGCTCGATACCTACAGATATAGGTGCGTTCCTTTTAGTAGTACTGTCAGAGAATCTGCGATAACTTCTGACTACTTGTAAAGTCAGGTATTTGCCTGCTGACCTGGTGTTTTGGCCTGAACTAAGTGCCCCTCTTATAGAACCATTTTTGGTCGGAAAAGCATCTGGAAACCGAATTTGGCTGGGCTTCTTCTGGGAGTTGGTATCGTAGCGCAAGTCACAAACACGTATGCCTGAGTTCCTGTAAGTTCAACTTATGCTACCTCTATGACACGGCCATAGCAGGAAAAAATGGTATTTGGTAGTTCACAGTTCCACGGTTTGGGGCTTCCCCTTAATGAGCAGGTAATCACGCCCTGGTTCAGACGTTTGGCCAAATCTGCGTCAAAATACCGACCATGAGGATTATCTCACTCGCTTCATGATACAGCTGAAGAGTCCAGACGATAGTACTAGCGGTGGGAGCATAAAACCCTGTCATGCGCAATGTGAACTCGGCACTGATCAAAGAGTTCGGCACAGGAGGGTCGCGCAGTATGCCATGAAGGGCGTGCTTCAATATAAGTTCTGCCTGTAATGCGAGATAGTGGATGCCGGACGGAGAGCTTTCGAATATACTTAATGGTATCGAGTGACACCGCTATGAACAAGGTGGAAGTGAAGCATCTAAACTCTAGGGTATCTTTGGCGAAGGCATTATGACCAGTGGTCTCCATTTGGGTTATTCTAACCAGCGAGAACCAGGGAATATAGAGCACCTCAGCATCCATCTCCAAGTTTTGCCTATTGTGGAATAACCTGTGACTTATACTGTTCTACTGGTAGGATGGTTCTGACCAACCGTTTGTCTTCATACTAAAGAATTAATCTTGGCTCACTCCTCACTCTATCTGGAGCGTTAAAGGCGACTTACACAAGATATATGCATACTGAATGAACGTTCAAGCGCATGTGGAAGAAAAATCCCACCAATATGTTATACATCATATCTCTTGGTCTTGTCAACAATATACACCATAATAAGAAACGTTTCTTGCCATGCATTAAACAGGTTCCTCTGAAATAGAGTTCTTTTCAGAAGCATGTATAATTGGAGAGGTAAAGGTCATACGAGAGGCCCATTCAAGGATTTATTAAATCAAGGTTGGTCGAATAACGAGCATGCGGTTATTTAACAATAAAATGAATGTAAGTGAAGGTTATGTGCTGGTGTAAGTTTGTCTCGGGGAACGCTGGCGAGGTCAAAATTACCCCTGACGGGAGATTGCTGAGGATCTTGAGAGGATTACTCTCCATATGTCTTGAAACCATAGGCCACAATAGAGTCTAAATCAGCCTGGAGAGTTTTTCCTACTAGTTGTCTTTACTTGTTCAACTATATAGTGAACCAGGCGATCGCAGTTAGAATGGATTCCATAGACAATAGTAACTGAAGTGAATCTAAAGATACTTCATTTTATTGTTGTTCACCTGCTTAAATATGGTGATATAATAACCAATGATATCATTACCCAAAACCATAACATGTGAAAAAGAGCCTTCGTGACCCAAAACATACACTCATGAAACGCTTAAAGTGATTCCGCATGCCTACTAATGACTTTTCTGCCCAAGTTTAGTTTATAGCTTAGAAGCAGGACTGGGAGGCCCGGCCTGGGTGATCTCGTTGTATAGAAGACTATGCGATAATTAGTAACCCGGCTGAGAAATTGAATTAGAACCATGGAATGTACTTACGTTGTAAGGAAGTCGGCATAATCCTCGCCAGTAACCTGGCCGGAGAAATATTGGGCAGCGAGATGAAACTTGTTACCCTTGGGACTAGAGGCTGCAAGTTGATCGGCCGTCTCCTTGAGCAGCTTCAGAGCATAAGCCTTGTCAACGCGCTTCCCTTCGGCGGTGCTAACACCGTGCTTGACCCATTGCCAAAGCTGACTTCGAGAGACCTCGGCGGTCGCAGCATCCTCCATAAGGTAGTTGATGGGGACACAGCCAACTCCTCGGATCCAAGCCTCCATGTAGCCAAGACCAATATTGAGGTTCTTCTTGATACCCTCCTCGGTCACAGTGCCAGGGACGTTCATGTTGAGCAGATCGTTCTGGCCAATAGAGACATCTTCTCTTCGCACGAAAAGCTGGTTGGGAGTGGGCATGTGCTTATCAAAGATCTCTGTGGCAATGATAGCAAGAGCAGGGTGGGCAACCCAAGTGCCGTCATGTCCAGCCCGGACTTCGCGGAGCTTATCAGCACGGACACCTTCCATAGCCTTGTCATTGGCGGCATTGTCGTTCTTAATGGGGATCTGGGCAGCCATGCCTCCCATAGCATGAACACCACGCTTATGACAGGTCTGAATAAGAAGTTTCACATATGCCTCCATGAAAGGCACGGTCATAGTGACAGCAGATCGGTCCGGGAGAACGAAGTTGGCGTTGTTACGGAACTTCTTGATAACGCTGAAAATGTAGTCCCATCTACCACAGTTGAGACCGGAGCTGTGGTCTCGGAGCTCGTAGATAATTTCGTCCATCTCGAAAGCAGCAAGGATAGTCTCAATCAGGACGGTGCCTCGAATGGTGCCTCGGGGCATGCCGATGTAGTCCTGAGCAAGGTTGAAGGCATCATTCCAGAGACGGGCCTCGAGGTGGCTCTCCATCTTGGGGAGGTAGAAGTAAGGACCAAAGCCCTGTCGCTGTGTCTCGAAAGCATTGTGGAAGAAGTAAAGACCAAAGTCAAAGAGGGAACCAGAGATGGGCTCGCCATCAACAGTGACATGCTTTTCCTCGAGGTGCCAGCCTCGGGGACGAACAATCAGGGTAGGAAGCTTGCGGTCAGTGCGAAGCTTGTACTCCTTAGGGCCCTGCTTGAAGTCGACTTGACGACGGTTTGCGTCGTAGAGGTTAACTTGACCATTAATCATGTTGTCCCATGTGGGGGCGCTGGAGTCTGTAGAACAAGAACGTTAGCGAACTGTGCCGGGTTCTAAAGCTAAGCAAGCTATTGACAAGACTATCAACCTCCTCATACGTAGGGAGCATCGTGGACGTCCAATTGGCCTGACAATTGCATAATGAATTTTGAACTTACCCTCGAAATCAGCCATGTAAGTGTAAACATTGGCGTTCAAGGCGTTAACCACCATCTTCCGGTCGGTGGGGCCGGTGATCTCAACACGGCGATCCACCAGGCCCGGGGCCGGGACCGCACCCTTCCATGTGGGGTTCTCGCGAATATGCTTGGTCTCAGGAAGAAAGTCAGGCAGGACACCCCGGTCAAGCTCGGCTTGGCGAGTCTTGCGGCGCTCAAGAAGGTTCTTGCGTCGGTCGTTGAATGAGCGGTGCAGAAGAGCAAGAAAGGCGAGGGCCTCGGGTGTAAGGATCTTGCGGTGGGTGTCGTCGACCTTGCCGGAGACGGAAACACCTTGAAGGACAGAGTCGATAGAAGCCATTGTGATTGCGGTGGGGGTAGTTCGTGAATTGGTGAAGTGCGTTGATTTGATTTGAAGGAGAGTGAAGAGGGGTGAAAGGCAAGTATTATGTACTGCAACCGGACTTTCACGTGTCGACGACGAGAGGAATGACGATGGCTCCGGCAACGTGATGCCAATGAGGGTGCGATTGCTTGTCGGTAACTCTGGCAGATTCCGCAAGGTTAGAGATGATGCAGTTCTCTAATCCGGAGTTGTATGAGCTTAGACTGAGAACAAGAGGGGACAGCCACGAAGATGAAAAGGTAAATGGGAATCTAGAGCAGGAGATTAGAACATTGCGACACGGCTATTATATAGACCATTAGACTGAAGCAGCTTGCGCTCCGCACGTCAAATTCCTAAAGGCGTAATACTTCTCGGTCTACGACCGAGGAGGCGTCTCCGCGTCACTAGCACCATCGGGCCTGGGGAAGAGAACATCCCATCCCTGCAAGTGATATCAGATGCAACACGCAGCGAACTTGGTACTACGTAACGCCGAGACCAGCCGTACATTGAAGTCCGGTACGAAGGGCATCATATTGCATCGATATGCAATTGCTTAACGTAGGATATCGTGTTGGCTCAAGGAGTGTTTTGCGACAGTACAATGTTGTAGAAGAATGATGACGGAGCTTCTCCTCTACAGCATCCACGTAGCTCAATTCTGACCGGTTAGGACTTCAATTGCCGTCTTGATGTATTCGATGATCATTGACGGCCATCGTCCGTGTTCCACTCGGTAGACATCGGCCTGGCTCGGGTGGATGGAGTGAAGCTCACAGGTTAGAAATAGACTCCAAAACAAACAAGATCTGACACTAAAAGGTTCACCTTGAACCTTTGTGGATACGTACTTAGGTACGCTGGCCAACTACCGCGACGGTCCGAGGAACCATGTGGCCCAGGTACTTAGATCGCAGAAAAAGATACACCTAGATGGACAAACCCCCACCCAAATCCGCGGCGATCACGTCCTTCATCTTGTATGTCCTTGACCAGGTCGATGTACATCCAGTTGGGGTAGCTTTCCCCCCCATCCCATCTCCAACATGATGGCCGCCTCACAAGCTCCTTAAGTCAAATGTCGGACAAAGACCGAGTGAGTAATAGTAATTCGCTTTCTATCGTTTCAAAAATCCCAAACCATTCATCTTGGACCTCGGCTCCGGTTATGGTTATACTTCTGAATTCGTTAGTATGTTTATCGTTTTGGCATTGCCCATAGATGAACGATTCTGTGCTTCGGGCATTTCCCCGAACCGTTTCTAACCCTTGTACGCCGGTACTCAATGTGCCCATCTTATCACGACCAGGCTACTGGATGAAGAAATTAGATATTTTAACGTTACACATTATGGTCGAGTAAGCCTTACAATTTACACACAGTCAGATTTCGGTGAAGACAATCAACCCCATGTTTCTTATCTTCACCATCCGATCTACCGAATGGGCAGCCGAGGCAGCTGATGGACCCATTATCGGGCAGAAAACCCGAACGTCCCCATGTGCAATATCGCCGCTTCGGACATGACCTCCGAACATAAACAAGGGGAGGATTACTCGATGATGTTATGTAACGATGAGGGAAGAAACCTCCATACGATATTTTCCAGAAGTGGAATAGATCATTTAATTCGACCAAGACTATTTCCACAGGGATAAGCATGAATCGCTCACTATCTTGTTCCTCAAGGAGACAAGGATTATGACCGAGATTTCATAGTATTTCATAGGTGCAGATGAATTAACAAGGTATGAATTTAATAGTTGTCAGTGGTGGTTCAATGCCAATATGATTAGTGAGGATAAAGTGATGGCAAATTCGATTTCATTCTGATTTGGACTGAACATTTGTGAGATCTATAGCGAAAACTAGCTGCTCACTTGATGGTATCAAAAGATATATTCTATTCAGCAGTCAATCACAATTCATGATTCGAATTTTAGGAGGAGTTAAGCCGTACGAAGGTCCTGATATAATCAGACCCAGAATGCACAGAAAAATAATCTTTTCGTGTTTCATCTGCTTGGCTTAGTTGCCATGATGAATGAAGGATATATATATATATATATATGACCAAGATCATGCCTTGGATTTGCTAAAGCCATATCTTATGAAGCAACATTCAAATACCTAGACAAAGTAGCTGAAGAAGTAGTTCGTTCTCTGAGTCGGTTCTGCAAGCTACAAGATCACTTGAGGTCAAGTAGGCTTGCCGGTAAGAGATTAATGTAAGGTTGGATGTTAGATCACCTTGAACGACAAGATGGTATACACAAATCTTAGGAAAATAGGCTTCATAGGAGAGTCTTCAAACTAATACACACTAAGATGTGCTGAGGTCTGGTCACCTAGGCACATATGGGTACTGGTATAAACATTACCTAGTGCTTTCCAGTGGTGATCCGAACAGCCATGGACTATGACAGATATCAAGGTGTGGATTCATCTTGTCATAGTGATAACAATTTTCATTGAATTTCTAATTGCTCGATTCCCAAAAAGCCACAATCGAGGTAATGGAGAGAGACGAGTTAGAGCAGGGCAAGGCATCTGTCTCTAACTTCTGGAATTCTCTCCAAATTCTTTACAAGTATATTCGCCAGTCCATGTTGATATTAGGAAAACATAACCTTCCACTCCAACCTCAAAGCAGAAACATAAACCGAAAAGCAATGGCTCGTACATCCAACTCCTTACAACCAACACCTTGTACATGATTCCTTGACAAACACAGCAATCCAACAAACAATACAGGCATGCCGCCGTTGATCACCAATGACCCGGCAATTCCCTCTTTCGTAAAGCTTGTGTTAGAAACAACCCCCCGAGACGTGCCCCGAAGAAGCTTCAACCTCACGAATTGAGGGTCTTGATCATCATCTTCTGCTTGTTCTTGTCGGCCACGATCAAGCCCCGTGCCTCAAAGATCATACTCATTGTGTCCACTACTCTGTGGAAGCTGCTGGCCGCTCCTCGCTCCTGCGTGAATCGAATAATGCTGAGCGGTTGCTTCTTCCCATGCTCGATTACCGTCATCACCTCCGCTGCAAAGGACACTTCTTTGAGGTTCAAAACTACAGGATATATGTCAGCACTCGGTGTCCTCACAAGTGTTGTAAACAGCACGTACAGTTCTTATCTGCAACACGTGCAAATACAATGTTCCTTTGCTTATCCACTTGGATATTTCGAATGCCGTACTTGCGCCACTCCCGCAAAAGGATGGTAACCTCCTGCCGTGCTCGTCTTCTCGAAATGATCATGCAAATATGGTCTGTCGCCGGTTTGACTCTGAACAGGCGTGCGAACCAACTCTGCTTGACCTCGATGTTGCGTATCGGTCCAGAGCCCGACTCATGCCATTTGGACTGAGACACCTTGACGGAAGCATTCGTCTTACTCATGGCATTGAATTCCGCTGAAGGTCGCTCCTCCTTGTCGTCAGGTTCTGCCAGCAAGGTTAGGTCACCAATCACATCTCGGGCGGGGGGTTCGAAGGACAACTCACTTGCGATCGACATGATCGAGTCCCTTTGTCTGTTGCTTTTCCAAAAAGTAAAATTGAAAGCCTTCTTCTTCGCAGGAGCTTCAGTTGAAGTGGAATCGCTTCGTTTGCCGTCACTAGATGTCAAGTACGAGTTGCAATCTTGCCATTCAAGGGACTCTCGACCAGGCTCTGAATCGGTCTTGGAAGATCGCTTGAACCAAGACGATTTCTTCTTCTTCATCACTGCCTGGGGATCGTGAGAAGGAGGTTCCAATAACGGTGTCATTACTGAAGTACCGCCCTCAACACTACGTTGCGATGTTGAATCCGTCTCATGATGTTGAGTAGCCTGGAGGGGGTTCCCTTGATCGGCCTCTGGCACCTTCTTCCGCACGTTGAGCGGCTCAGGGATCTTGACGGGGCTTTCATCACCAGGGGAATGTACCACACGGATACTGTTTTCGACTTGGCTCAAGTATTCGATGCCACGGATTCTATCGACTCCCTTCTTTGTTGGAGTATGGGGAGGTGCTGACACAATCCGAGCCTTGTCGCCGGATATTCCGGTTTCGTTGATGGATGGAAGAGCAGCGTTCCTTTTATGCTTTTGTGTATAAGCTGGAGCTGAGACAACCCGCCGTTCTGCATGCCTGGTGAGCACAACGGGCTGAGCTACCTTGACCTGCTCTGCACGCAGCTCCTCCAAATGCGAGTCGCCAGTTGTTGGCCGGGATCCGATGGGTGTTGGCACCAGCGAACTATCATTGTAGCTTTGCATTGGGGTAGGAAGAGGCGGAAGGGGCCTGTTACTGAAAGACTTGTTAGTCTCAAGATCGTCCCGGGCCGAGTCATCAGGGCCTTCGATGGTGAAAGAGAAGGGCGTTGACTCGTACTGAGTCCTGTCTGGTTCGGTCAGTGAACCAGCGATGGAGTCTTCTTCTATCAAAGAGCTCTTGAAAGCCTCGTCACAATCTTTAGCAATGTTGCTGCTAAAATGCCGCAATTCCTCCTTGAAAATTTCTGATGCATACCGCGACTCAAGCGCTATCTGCAGAGCCGGTCCAGAAGAGCGCTGTGCGTGGACCTGGGACTCTTGCCTCGATGTCGGTTTAGGCAACATACCACTAGGCAAGCTCGGTACCTCTGGTGTATACGACCGTGCCATCTCAAGTTGATAAGTCGATCCTTGTTCTGTCACGTAAGGTGGCACCGAGCCACTTCTGTTTCGGTTGGTAGAAGTAGACCTCTTCCGAACATGCGTAAAGTCGACTCCCCGCTTGTGACGCAAGCTACGTGCATGAGGTGTACCTTGGCGACTGCTGTGCAATGACGAGAGTGACCCTCGGGAAGATTGAAGGCGTCCTGTGGTAGAATTTCGAGTCGAGGTCGCGCGCCCACGACGTGCACCCGATCCGCTTCGAAGCCTCTTGGGCTGGCCAGTATAAGAGCCACTCTGTATATAAGATTGGCGGTGACTACTTGCCCTTGACTGACACCTTTGAGAATCGCGAGAGTGAAGCATGCGGTCCTCTGGGAGCGGATCTCGGCTCGACAGTTCAGCAGCATTCGAGATCACGGTAAATCGTGATACAGAACGACCGTGACCATTACTGCGAGGCTGTGCAAATTCACATGTCGACACACGCTTTTTCCAAACACCAGGCTTCATGTGGTGGTAGTCACTCATCGAATGAGCGATTTCAGGTTTGAAGTCTTCCAGTTGTTGCTCCCGGTAGTGATACAGCAGCCAATAGAATGCCTTTTGATCGTTAGGTCTAGCAGAGGTCAGCCCTTGAATACGTTAAACAAAATCCTGCGCTCAAAACCTACTCATCACATGTAAGCTTGAGCTTCAAGTCGTTCTCACTAAACATATGCCACATGGACCGTAACTGGCGAACAAGTTGAGAGTCCACATCCTTTGCAGGCACCGGGGTGTACTGAAATCCCTTGCGTATGTCGGGGGGTTGGCCGTTGAGATCGCCGAGGTTGTCAAGATATGCATACTTCCGAACCAGAGGATGGCGCCAAATCTCTTTGAGGGTGATGCGTCTGTCAGGATTGACCTGCAGCATTCGTCTGATTAAGTCCTCTGCTTCAGGACTTAAGAAGCTTGGCATCTCGTATTGTCCCTTCTTCGTCCTAGCCATCATCACACGTAGGTCAGGGTCGTCGAAGGGAAGAGTAGCAGACAGCATAGCAAAGAGGATGACGCCCATGCTCCAAATATCTGCTCTGTCGCCCCTGTATTGCCTATTCTTGAGGAGTTCCGGTGCTGCATAGTGAGGACTACCACAAGCTGTAGCCAGCTGATGCGTGTCGGTTTGATGGAGGGCGGCCATACCAAAATCGGCAATCTTGATCTGCAGGTCAGCACTGATCAAGATGTTCTCAGGCTTGAGGTCCCGATGGCAGATGTTGAAGGAGTGACAATAAGAGATGGCGCTGATCATTTGTCGAAAGAAAAAAACAGAAACCTCCTCACTAAGTCGCCCTTTCGTATTGATAAAGGTGAATAGATCGCCATGATCGATGTATTCAAGTATCAAGTAGCTAGACAGTCAGTTGCCATCACATTAAAGTTTCGTGGGAAGCACATACACCTCTGAACGGTTCTCCCAAATGTCGTATAGTTTCATGATGTTTGGGTGTTCAATGAGCTTAAGAATGGCCACTTCTCGCTCGATAGCCATAGGAACACGCATCTCGCCATCAACCTGATCTGGGAGGTTGTTGTCCCATTTGCTGAGAGCAGCCAAACTGCTATCCTGTACTAGATAAGCCATCCGTCTATTGACGATCTTTACGGCAGCCAGCTGGTTGGTAACTGTGTGACGACATAGCCGCACACGCGCAGATGAGCCTTTGCCCAATGTCTTGCCCAGTTGCCACGGCCCGATGTGTGTCTTGTAGTTCTTCTTGCTGCGACCGCTACCCGAGGAATCATAAGACGCCGCCGAGTGCCGACGCTTATCATCCATCTCTTGAGGGGGCTTTAAGGCCGCTGGGGCTTGTGGTGTTGGGTCAGCAGCCTGAGGTTGCGTGGGAGGTGCTCGGCCAGAAAAGTACGCAGTGGGATGCCCGTAGCTCGCGCGTGGAGCATTGTTGACGTTTGGTGCAGCGGAGTGGTCGTGGCGTGACTTGTAACGATGGTTGTCTTGAGCGGAATAGTTTGAGTTGATTCGATTCGAAGCTTCAGACAGCGGTGAGCGGAGAGTCGAAACCATGATATCGGCCATTGTAATCGCCGTGGCCGTAGTACATCAGCACATAATATTTACAACGTTCCAATCTTGAGTCTTGCCCAAATGCAAAGGAAAACAAAAGAAGGTTTGCGCGTGGAAGTTGTAAGAATTATTGTGGTATGGGGTGAAAACAAGGATAGGTGTTAGTATGGAGCAAACAAGCAACAGGACGGACGCGACGAGTTGGAGGAGGGGAGGAGGGGCGATAGATGAGATGGCGAGAAACGAAGGCGCCGAGTGAAGAGGTGGCTAAGGAACCTGAAGTCAGGCAAGCATAGGAGAAAAAGAAACGAAAGAGACAAGAGGCAAAGTCAAGTTGGGGGGATGGGAGGGAAGCTGTTGGACATGGAATGCAATGTTTACAGTGGCAGATATGCTTGGCAAGGCTGGATGCTACCAGTACTCAGGGAGAAAAGGCTGGAATACGATACTGGTATCCGGTTGGCATTCGACTGGCATCTGCCACCTGCATGCACCTGCCAATCTGCCAGCAACAAACCATGCACACTTATGCTGCGGTGGAGAAATTTGGCCGACGACAGCTGGCTACAGCTGAAGATGGAGGGGTTTCCTTGGATCGAAGCATCGCGATGCATTCCAGTTTCTCATGCGGTTCGAGACCAAGGACCAATGGTAAGACCCATTGAATGCCGTCGCAGTCCTTCGCGAAGTAGGGAGGAGTTGAAAAAGCACAATGGACAAGCTCAATCGAGCGCCATATCAATGGCAGGCTTGATGTGACACGATCTTGTTGAACAGCAATGGCTGGTGACGCTTGATGGCATCAAACCAGTCAAGATTGAAATTATTGGTAACTATACCACATCTTCAAGCACAATAATATGACGCATACCTCTATCCTTGTAAAGGGAAGCGGGTAAAGGACTCATCCCCACAGTCCATAGCCTAACAAGATGTTAAGATCAAGCATTCTCATCGAAGAGGCCCACTGGGAAGTCCAATAAGAACAACATTGATTGTCGACAAACTCTGCTCTGCTCAAGACTTCTACGAGCAGGATACTAGAGACATGGCCATTGGGTGTTATGTAGCAGCAGACACAAAAAGCGTCAAGACACTGATTGTACCATGTCTTCAATTTGGCGAACAAAGGGCAGCCTTCCGCCTAGACAAGTGTTTTTCGGGAGCACACATGAGATGCAGTGATGAAGTCACCCAGGAGGAACTGGAATTCTAAGGGATGAAGTTGTCTTGCTCCCTTTCAAAGGGGCTGCTTGGCGTCCGGCATGACTAAGCTATCTAGTGGAAGCGAGGTATGTATGCCTCTTTACAGCCAATCTCGTGAATGACAATCAACGAATGTGCGTAGGGACTATCTGGAAACTATTTCAACCTTATTTTAGGAAACAAATTGAGAAAATTTCGGAATACAAACACTTCTCAGAAAAAGACACAAAAATGAACACGTTTTCATTAGCCACGTGGAGTACTCTGCTCTGCAAGCCCATAATATTATGATGGAAGAGGAGGCGCGTAGATGATGTAACTAAATTTCTATAGACGTTTTTCACTTCCTTTGAGGTAAGGTCAATATCTAGATAGGTAGGTAACTACCAGGTAAAATTGACGTGCTCTAATGTCTAATGAAGCTTGTAGTTGTAGTTTAGTACCATGATACTAGAATCTCAACTGTGGGCCCATTTTCAAGCACCCAGAGCGCTCCTTGCCAGAACCCCACCACTTTAAATCAACGCCACATTTACAAGGCGCGCACTGACGCGATTCAACGCGTTCTCTCTCATTCGACTACGTACCAGGGTCTTTGTTTAGGTAGTTACCTACTGCAACAGTTTGTGCGCAAAGAAACAAGTCACTATCTTTCACCATCTGAACTTCTTTCTGCGTGCGATCCACGAGCTAATTCCACACCGAGGTCGACATGGCACCGGCGTCATCACGCCGGCGGCGGCGCTCCGATACCGACAACACTGACGACCACGACGACGAAGCCCGTTACCAGAACCGACCGCATGGCAACAATACTGACTCCCCTAAACGACCAAGACTTGACCAAGATGCGAGTCGCGATGAAGTCGACGGCGATCCTCGTACGAGAGGAGTGAACGGCAGCTCGAGCGGGAACGATCTGGATGGTGGCTTCCAAGCCGGTGCTATCGTCAGGGTCAGTGTGGAAAATTTCGTTACCTACGAAAAGGCAGAGTTCTTGCCCGGTCCACACCTCAACATGGTGGTCGGCCCCAACGGCACTGGAAAGAGCTCTTTGGTTTGCGCAATCTGTCTTGGCTTGGGCTATAGCCCGAAACATCTTGGGCGGGCTGGCTCAGTCAAAGAATTCGTCAAGCACGGAAAGGATACTGCTACGATTGAAATCGAGCTTTACAAGCGACCAAAAGACCGCAAGAACTGGGTTGTTAAAGTCCAAATCCGACGAGAGCAGAATAACCAGAAATGGTGGCTGAATGGAAAGGAGACCAACCACAAGCAGGTTCAGCTATTGATGCGCAAGCTCAAGATTCAGGTAGATAATTTGTGTCAATTCCTTCCGCAAGATAGGGTTGTCGAGTTCGCTGCCTGCACGCCCGTGGACCTCTTGCGCGAGACGCTTCGCGCAGCCGCCCCAGAAGAAATGTTGGACTGGCAGAAGCAGCTTCAAGAACTTCACAAGGATAGGAAGGACCTAGAACAAGCTGCACATGTCGACATCGAGACTTTGAGAAACCTGGAGAATCGACAGCAGGGTCTCCAAGCAGACGTGGACAGGATCCGGGAGCGCGAGGAGATCCTAGAGCAGGTCAAGAATCTCAAATCAGCCTTAGTTTTTGCCAAATACTCCGAGGCTCGAACAAGACATAGGGAAGCCAAAGACCGAAAAAAGAATGCAGAAAGGTCTTTGAGGCGCCTCGAACACGAGGCCGGCCCATCTCTGGAGGCGGTCAATCAGAAGCAAGTCTATGCCCAACGTATCGATGAAGCGATTTCTGGCAGAAAACACGCATTGAAAGACGCAGAAGATCTTACAAAAAAGCTGGCGCGCGATGCGAGCACTGCCTCCGAAAATCTCAAAGAATTTGAGAATCGGCTCGATTCGGAGCACAAGGGTTTTGACGCCAAACGAAGAGAGGTGGCTCAATCCAGATCCAAGATCACGGCTCTACAGGCTGACTTGAGAAGTCGCCCGGAAGAATTCAACCCTTCAGAGTTCAACCAAAAAATCGTGAGGGCTCCACCATGCATCTGACATCACAAGCTAACCTTTCGGCTATAGCGAGGAGAAGAACACACCCTCAGAGAGTTGGAGGGGGAGAAACGTGAACTATCTGGCCAACGCGAGGAGATCAAGAACAGGGGTAAATCGATCAACAACGAGATTCGGCAGGTGGAGAGCAACATACAGTCCCTGGAAACCCAGCAAGGTCAACAGCTTAACTTCATGCGAAAACACTTCCCCGAGCTGGCAACTGGCTGGGACTGGATTCAGGAGCACCAGCAGGAATTCGAGAAGGAGGTTTTCGGCCCGCCCATGATCAGCTGTTCCATCAAAGATGAACGGTATTCGGATCAGATACAGTCTCTTCTACAAGGAGATGACTTTACTTGCTTTACAGCACAGACAAAGAATGATTACAGGAAGCTGACAGACCAGTTGTACCGCGTCCAAAGCTTGTCTGTTGTCATTCGTACCTGTGCTCAACCACTCAACGCTTTTCAAAGACCAGTCAATGCAGACGAGACAAGAGAACTAGGGCTTGATGGATTTGCCATTGACTTCCTAGAGGGCCCAGATCCCGTTCTGGCGATGCTCTGTGCCGAGAAGAGACTTCATCAGTCAGGTGTCGCTTTAAGAGACCATGATGATGCCCAATACGATCGTTTGGTCAGAAGCGGCAAAGTTAACTCCTGGGCAGCTGGAAATCAATCATTCACGGTCAGAAGACGCAAAGAGTATGGACCCCAGGCAATGACAGCTGTGACCAAAACCATTCAACCGGGAAGGTTCTGGACCTCGCAACCTATTGACGCACAAGAAAAGCAAGAGCTGAATAAGCGCTTGCTTGAATTAAATGGCGAGAGAGACATCCTCAAGGAGCGTTACCATGAGTTACAAGGCAAGATTCAGACTATCGAGGACCAAAAGGCTGGCATTCATGATACCATTGTAGGCCACTACATATCTAGTCTACCAGGATGAGCAGACTTTACTGACCAGATCTTAGACTCGATTGAAATCCGAGAAGAATTCATTACAAAAAGAATACCAGAAGTGGCAGTCTTTGCCTGAAAAGATTGGTGAGTAACTCGACGATAATATCGAACGACTGGTAAATTTACTGACACGAATGTCTAGAGTCTGAGGAACGCTCCAAGGCAGCTCATGAACAATCTTTACGCGATGCTCGTCTGAGAATTATCGAAATTCGATACGAATGGGACGAGGCAGTGGCCCGTCGAGCCGAAATTGTTCTCCGCCACAAAGAAGCGATTGAAAGGATTCGAAAAGCACACCAGGCTCTGCTCGAGGCCGAAATCCATCGGATTGAGGCCCACTCTGACGTTGCTGGCCTGAAAGCACGGAATGCCCATGTCATGGAACGTCTTGATGCCGAGAGAGATGTCCTACGAGAAGCCACCGAGGATGCTAACCGAGCCCGAGATGAAGGCAATCGTCTCGCTACTGCTGTACAACAAGTCCTCGACAGTGAACCAGAGAAGAACGACCTGTTCTCAGAGCTCTGTGAAGGAAAGACCTCTGACGCCATGCAGGAAGAAATCGTAGCAGAGGAGGCAAAGTTAGAGCTTATTCACACTGCTAACCCGAATGTTGTGCATGAATTCGAGAAGCGTGCTCAGGAAATTGCTCGGCTGACAAGGAAGATGGAAGGGGCAAGCGAAAAGCTGGAAGGGTTGACCCAAGAGATTGACGAGTTGAGGTCCAAGTGGGAACCACGGCTTGATGATTTGGTTTCTCAAATTAATGACGCCTTTGCGTACAACTTCGAACAGATTAGCTGTGCTGGCGAGGTTCGCGTCCACAAGCCCGAGGACTTTGACGCTTGGGCTCTTGACATCATGGTTCGTTTTCGGTATGTTCCCGCCTGAAATTTTGTCATCCTGCCTTGCCCGACCTTTGACTAACTATCCGTAGGGAGAATGAGACTCTCCAACAATTGACTGCCCATCGCCAATCTGGTGGTGAGCGGGCTGTTTCCACCATCTTCTTCCTCATGGCCCTTCAATCTTTAGCCCAATCACCCTTCCGTGTTGTGGACGAGATCAACCAAGGCATGGACCCTCGCAACGAGCGAATGGTCCATGAGCGCATGGTCGAGATTGCATGCCGTGAGCACTCAAGCCAATACTTCCTCATTACACCAAAACTCTTGACAGGTCTCAAATATGATCCCAAGATGCGCGTGCTTTGCATTGCAAGCGGTGAGCACATGCCCCGAGAGGGGCGTAAGCTCGACTTCAAGCGATGCTTGAGGATACAGAAGGGGCTTATGGTCGCTTCCGCCTAAGAGAAGAGGGGAGAAAACATTTCTGTAACATTGGCGCAAAGGAGATGTCTACAAGGCACGGATGGACTCGGGATTGAACTTGGCGAAACGGGATTATTGATACCACCAGGAAATGTGAGGTGATAATAGATAACGCCGAGGCATGAATGTAATTGTTTTGAGGTTCACAATACGAATCCCTGTGACATACACCTGAGCAACTAGCCTATGAGGTTCTACGATGGCAGCGAAAAGAAGGTAGCTTTGGACCTAGACTTCGCATTGTCGCAACTTGGCACATAGAAGAACATTTGAGATTTGTAAAGCTGCGGTCAACTCTAAAGCTCTAAACACAATTGATTCACTACTTAGGGCTGTGAGAAACAAGTCGATTTTAGTGTTATTTAATGAACAAACTGCTAGCTATAGTATTATGTCTGATTCATGGTTTGATCGCGAGGGGGGGAAAGCACGCAGGTAATTAAGACTTAAACCAGACAATACTTCATTTATTCATTGTAACCTTCTCCGAGCCGTACATTGTCTCGCCCCCTCCGAACGCAGTTGGTGGCCCCAGAGCTGCTATTTAGATTTGAGGGTAACTAACAGCCCACCCTCACCCTTCCCTTGGTACCATAGAGCTGCGGAACAGAAATATGTCCCATATTTTACACAACGTGTTCTCAAAGACAAGACGAAAAAGAACAAGTAGAACAAGTATACGAACCCGATCCTCTTGGGCCAAGCAAGTAGGAGCGAACTAGAAAGATGACCGGCCGACCCCCCTCGAAATGGATTGAATTTTAGAGAAAATCAACAAGCCTGAGAAATAAAAAATGTAAAAGGCTGAATTCAACGACAACAATAAGAATGGTGTCAACTGAGACAACCGAAACTCCATTCCACCCTCGCGAAGATCAGGAGGTACAGGCATCGACCATGGCCTGGATAAATCAAAACGAAGACGGTGGGTATATTTGCGTCATGAAAGCGTGTCGGTATCCAGGAATTGCATCGGATTAGGGATGACGGGGCTTTTCCCCATCACTATGGTGTTCCTCCGTGTCAAGCCTCTTGCGCCAATCTGCCAGGCTCTCGCTGAGGCCGACGCCTGCAGCAGCATCGTCGTCCTTCTTGGCGGTCGAGGTTGTTTCGAAATCAAAGTTGGTGCTCAGTCGATAATTCTTATTGGTTGCCTCCCATTGGCTTCGAAGGGTCTCGAGCTCGTTGGCAAGACTGTCCAAGGCCGCGCTGTTTCTAGCTTCCAGGCCACCGTTGCCCGTTGTGCCGCCGTTGCCCATTGTGCCGCCGGTGCCCGTTGTGCCACCGTAGATACTCTCGCCTTCGGAGCTCTCCTGTCTTGAATGGCCTAGGCCCAGACCATTGGCCTGGGCAGCCATTTCAGAGTTCATACTCGGCACCTGCCGACTGCGTCGACGGTAGTTATCGACAGAGTGTTCGACCTGATCCAGAAGAAGGGCCACTTTCTGTTCAGCATCGGTTGCACGTTGCTCAAGGAGTGAGTTCTCAGACTGTAGCTGCTCGAGATCTTTGCGATGACTGTTCAGCTTTTGCGAAGAAGCTTCGCTATCCTTCAGAGCCGCTTCACGACGCTGGTTGCTTTGATGAAGCTCTGTTTGAAGATCTACGAGTCGCTTCTCCATTTCCGATACAGATTCCTGGAGCTCTGCCTCAAGGCTTCGGATCTTTGTGTCGAGCTCTGCTTTCTCTTTTTCCCATTCTGGCGAAGCGGTTGACACTTCAGTCTGGACGCGATCTTCAAGCTCCTCAATCTCGGTCTTCAAACGGCCGTTCTCAGCCTTATAGCGGGATAGCTGATCTTTGAGTTGCTTGAGCATTTTTTCAGTGCCCTTAACGTAGTGTACTGCTGACTGGTAGTCACTTTCAAGCTGCGACAGTTTTTCACGCCAGGCAGCTTCTGACTCCTGAATCTGGATCGCAAATGCTTGCTTAGTTTCCTCGTGTGCAGCAGAAGAGCTGGCAAGTTGAGACTCAAGATCCCGAACGCGTGGCAAGTCGGGCGAATTTGTTCGGGGGTTTGGAAGACCACGAGCGCGGATGGAGGCGGTAGGGCTTATTCCTCGCTCGCTCAAAATGTCCTTCAGTGCGTTGTGCTGCACTGTCATTGCATTCGTCTCGAGTTGTTGGGCGGCCAGTTGATTCTTGAGATCGGTATTGTTTGCCTGTAGGCTTTGCGTGTCTCGTAGAGCGGACTGCAGCTGTCTCCTGATAGTAACACCTTCTCGGCTTGACTGTTCTTGATATTGCTCAAGGCCTGCAATGCGCTCCTCTGCGCCGCGCAGTTTGTCGACTGCAGCATCAACTTCCTGCTGATACTTCTTGACCAAGTCGTTTGAGGTAGTGACCTGCGCCTGCAGGGCAGCAATACGTTCGGCATCCGCTTTGCCAGCGCCGGAAACATCTCGAGCCGAGATCTTGTCTAGACCTGCAAGAACAGCTTGGCGATTTGACCGAGCCTCAGCAGCGTGCTTTTCCGAAAGTTCTTCCGCATCGCGTAATCGCTGGGTGGTAGCCACAAGCTCCGCGGTACGGGCTTCATGCTCGAATCTCAGCTTGTTCAGCTGTGTTTCAATCTTTTCCCGCTGACTACGTTCTTCCATGAGCTTTGATTCCAAAAGAGCTGTTGAATCTTCAGAAGCTGCAATGGCAACCCGGAGAGACTCAAAGGTATCATTGTGATCCTTGGAGCTTCCAACTGCCTCCTCATACTTCTGTTCCATATCATTCTTCTCAATCCGCAGTAATTCAGCAGCGGCCGCGACTTCGGCGCGAGTAACTGACTGCTCCCGCGCTTCGTGCTGGGCTACATGTAGCTCCGCTTTGAGACGCTCAACCTCCGTTGAAGTTTGTTGCTTATAGCCTTCAAGTTCGGCCATGCGTTTTTGGGCTGCGTTCAAGGTGTCATCTGCCAGCTGCCGCGCCTTCTTTTCAGACTCAAGTTCGCTCTTGGCAGAGTCAAGTCGAGATTGAAGGTCCTTCTGGATGTGCAAGGCCGAAGCAAGTTTTCTACTCAGCTCGCTGGACCTGGCATCGGAGTCGTCTTTAGGCGCATCGAGCTGCGGCGTGCTTGCTAAACTTCCACCTAGGTGCGCTGCGAGTTTGGCTTTGGAGTAAACAGCCTCTTGAATAGCTGCATCGCGCTGTTTCTCTGCCTCGGCGATTTGCTTCGCAGCCACGACCGCTTGCTTGTCTACAGCAGTTTGAACGTTGGCAAGTTCGGATCTCATAGCTAACAAAGCCTCTATAAGTGGCCGATCTTCATCGTCAAAGGTTTCGGTCGCCTTGTTATCGAGTAGGGCGCTATAGGAAGTATTGGGAACGTAACCAGCCTTTCGCGCGAGTTCCAATTCAGAAGCATACCATGCATTTCGGTTTCGAGCAGAGTCCAGCTCCTTAAGAAGAACAACTGTTTGGGAATTCCTTCCAGAAGATCGCCTAGAAAGGGGGTTGCTTGGTTGCCTGGTTGGGACTGGCGGCGAGGCTGGGCGAGGTGTCGTGGTTGGTTTGGATAAATTCTCCGATGGGTTTTCTCCTGGGCCTTGGGGGCGACCCTGCTGACTTTGCTTGGCCCTGGGCACATCTCCGTTCACTTGCTCCTGTCTTGATCCAGCGCGAGTAGTTTGCTGGACAGGTGTTCGTCGACCATTCGACATAGGACTATCAGTCTCGTTGATCACTTCTCGCGTGATCGGCGAGCCAGAGTTGGCCATTCTGGGTGAGCCTGACGCGCCGCTGCGCTCTGCAGACTGTCCTCGAACTCGTGCAACTGCAGACACGTCCACAGTAGGCCTAGCAGGCATTGGCCCCTGCGGGGGTGGTCCAGACGGAGGTACTGTCGAGGCTCTGGGGAGTTTCGAGTTTGCAGAAGCAGGTTGAGGGCCTTCGACATCGGCGTTATTAGGAGGCGATCGATGCCCGTTCGGAGGAGCAGATGGGCCGCCTACAATCATCTTTCTTGAATCTGTTGGCCCATTTGATCCATCTCGTGCAGTGTGTGGGCGGTTGCCTTCGCTCGCACTGGGTCTCCGTGAGCCGTGCCCACGTGGTTGAGACGCCTGCTGTGCATCGTTCGGGTATCGAATCTTAGAAGTATCCAGAACATAAAGAAGACCTAAATCGCTAACAGACGTGGTCGCTGAGCTTGGTTCTCCACCGAGAACTACGATCGACTTGCCGACTGTCGTCATGCTATGCCCGGAACGGGGAGAGGGTGAGGGTCCCATATTTTGGAACGTATACCATCGCCTGGACGAAATCCTGAACGCTGCAAGGTCGCCAAGATCTGTTCCTTCCTCTGTTCGCCCTCCAAAAACGTACATCACATCGTCTACGAGAGCGGCGGCATGTCCCTCTCGCGGTGCAGGGATATAGCCAATGCAGTCGAACTGGGACCATTTGTTGACTGCCGGGTCGTAACACCAAACATCGTTGAACCACTGAAAACCGTTGGTACCTCCAAAACTACCGATGTGTCAGTGGTTGATTGAAACAGCTCACCATGAAATACTTACAGGTACATCTTGTCGTTAAAGGTCACCATGGTATGATTAGTACGGGCAGCAGGCATCTTGGGACTCGCCTCGCCCTGCACCAGAATTTCCCATCGATTGTTTGGCATCTGGAGTTGATTGAGATCGAATGCTGAAAGATCGTTCATGAACAAACCCTCAACCTGGCCACCAAAGACGTAGATCTTAGAGCCAAGGATGTTGAGAGAGTGGCCATATCGACCTGAAGGTCGAGGCCCAGCTGGTAGAGCACGGGACCATTGTCTCGTTGCTGAGATTGGGTTAGTAACTAAAAACGCTTAACCACTGGAAAGCTCACAAGTATTAAGAAGATAAAGTGTCTCGTCGAGGGCATCCGACTCATCAATCTTGGTATCGCCACCATAAACGATGAATGCGTTACCAACAAGTAGACTTGAATGGCCAACTCTGGGGCCAGGGCCTTCTGCCGTTGTTGCCAAGGGGTAGCAGGCCATGTTGCCCCCAGCTTCGATCATCCATAAATCCCCCTTGACAGTTGACCCGTTAATCAATCCGCCCATCAAATACACATCCCCCTCTTTAGACGAGACAGAGTTCACTGCAGCGCCATACCGCGGGAATGGTGGGGGATGCGTAGAAGTGTACGTTAATCGACGTTGTGACCAGGGATATAGCGACGCACTAGGACCGTTGACCGGAGGGCCATTTCGCGACTAGAGACATCGGTTAGCAGAAGTCAACGGATCAAGATGGCTATTTTCGCAATTAGTAGTGCGCGGGAAGCTCACAGATAGATCGCTGGACTGCTGGATTGGCTGGTCAGCACTTCCGCCGCGGCGCCCATGCCCATGTCCGTGCTGAGGCCCAGGTCCATGATCCGGGCTTCCAGTGCTACCTTCGTTCTCGATCGAGTTCAAGCTTCCGGTAGGTGTTGCGCGATGTTGCAGGGAGTTCTTCTCAGCAACGCGAGCACTGGCACTTTGAATCGACCCCTGGGACCCTGAACCTGCATCGCGGCTTGCAGGCTGCGCCCTCTCTGGGTGCTTCTTGGATTTGAATAGGAAGGCCATGATTGATCACGAAGCGGCCGCAAAGCGGCAAGGAGTTGATTCGAGAGCAGCACTTGGCGTTCGGTATGTGAGATGCGATAGCGAGGTCGTAGGAAAGGCAAGGCAGTGTCGTGATGTGGACGTCGCGCGTAATGAATCGTCGGGGGACAAAGCGAAGGGTTCGACTGCGGAACGAATCCAGCCACAAACGTAGGAACAAGAATCGAGTGTCGAGTTTCGGAATGGCTGGGCCAGCATCGGTAGACGAGCCGATAGAATTACGGATCGTTCTTTGGAAATTTTGGGAGACGTGGTCAACCTCCCGAATTACGGAGAGTTGAGGGGAGGGGGCTGGCTTCGAGGCGGATGATGCGCTGCTGCACGCCGTCAAGAATTCCTTCTATATCGCTGCGTCCAGGCAGTCAAAGATTCGTTGAAGCAGACGTAAATATCCAGACGTTAGAAGGGGGTGAAAGAGTGACGATGCGGCGGATGGAAAGCCCCCGTTGGGTTGGCGCAGGAAAAGATGAGAGATGGAAAAGAAAGTGGTGATGGTCAGGTACGAAATGAGCAGCCACAGCCTGCGACAGCTGCAACGGAACGGGAACGGGCAGCGCAACGATGGATGGGGCTTAGTCCTTGCCTCAAAATGTGTGGATGCTTGCCTCTTACAGTGGCCTCAAGGACCTTTCGCCTCCTGTTGCTCGCTGTCTTTTTACCCACAGACCAGCCCCGATACCTTTCACTTCTAAACCCTGAAGTTTCTAGCCAATCAATGTGTGGATTTTGCCGCACCCCTGACGGCCATAGCCCGGCTCCAGTCTAGACAAACGGGCATTTAGGGGTCGCAAACCAGCCTCTGGCAAGGAGAGCCTGTGTTTGTACAGTGTCACCTTACATTACAGTGGGCAGCGGACGAGAGCTTGATTATACCTTCGGTACTAAGTCAAAGGAACAAGAATCGAACCCTTGGCAGGGTCAACGTTCAGCCGAATAATTTTGTTCCATGGATAGCCAAATTTCCTACATGGGTTTAAGAATGATAAGGTACGTTCCCATCTCACTGGGATTAGATGCATCATGGTAATCCAGGGGCTGCAGGTAACACGGCATTGTCAGTTTTCATCACATGGAACCTCTCTGCATACTCTAGTGAAGAGAACACGGAACATTATTAACCGCCTGATTGAACAGACTACATACTTACTGCTTAGTAAATTTTACGTAGTCAAAGACAATATCCCATCCGGCATGTTCATTCACCTTTGTCAAGGGTCTGTTTGTTCTACCTCTGTCCGGATCTTCCTTGCATCAAAGGGTGGATACCTAACGGCAGACTGGTGACATCCATCCAATAGTTCCTGGTGGAGTGCCCCTTTCGTATGTATGTACATGTGCTTTGTGCTGAATAGCCTCATGCCCAAATGTTGAATATCAAGTGTTGCTCGCAGTTCCAGCTGTTGCGTCCTGAGCGTAAGATAGGTATGACGACAAAGCATCCGTATGAGCCACGTAGATCAATGATATATCAAGTCAGCACACAATGGTTTGCTAGCGACGCCGCAACCCCATTTGTGTAAACCTCAGGTTCTTCGCAAAAGGGATAAGTTACTAGCTGAAAGGCGAGATATCGTGATCACTTCAAATATGAACATCTCTTTCACAGGTAATTCATGAACTATACTGCGTATCAAACACTTAGTACTTGGCTGAGAATACACGTCATTTGCTTTGAATATCTTGATGTACCTGACATGTGTTTTAACCTTCGCCCAATAGCGGTGCTTATTGCTGGCACAGGATTCATTCCGAACGGGATAAGAATAGCATCGTGGTCATTTGCGATACGACTTATTCTTGAGTCGTAATGCTGATCTAGGACATTAACATGCAGCTCGAAGTTTCTAAATTGTTCGATGTAAACCCTAGAAATATCGTCGATGATGGTACTAAGGCAGACCAAGTGATATAATAAAAACCATGGCTGTCCTATTGGATAGCCATCTCGTTTCATGTTTCTCGGGCGCTAACATCGTCAAACCCAACGGCCTACGCATGCCAAGCCTCTACTGCCATTTTTTCTTCGTTTATGTCCCCACCATACTTCTTTTGTTTACTTATCCCGCTTGGGCAGGCAAGGTGAGGAAATAAAGGGGTGAGAACCTGGTGCTATGTTAATAAGGTAGCGTCTTAATTCATGCCGGCCGGTACAGTGTTAATACTGTGGTTCATTTAGAAAGAAAACTAATTCTAAGAAAGACACAAGCTGAATTGTCTAGAGCCCTCGGGACAAATAGCAGTGGATCGGGAATAGCTGCTATTGCCAGGCCCAGCCGTCTCTCTCAAAACCTTCAACCTTGCAGTAATAGTTATTGGGTGGATCTGCTTCCTCATGCAGTTGACTACTCGACTTCATATCTGTGTTGTCGCTTGTGACAAGAATTGATCTCCAAACAAGGCACTGAACGTCCATTCCATCAAAGACAGGTGTAAGAATAGTGGCTAGACTGTTAAAACCTGACCTTTCATTCATTTTTCTTTCCCATGTTAACAACGTCTCTACGACGTAAAAGCTTCCGTCATAAAATTTCGCTGAGACAGGTGCAAGAGAAACGACACTTGGTAGCTCTGCGAGGACAAAAACCATACACTTGCACACCTAGGCAGGTAGGGAGATACTCCAGTAACTCTCGATAGGTAGACTGAGTAAAAGTGTATGGATGCCCTTAGGATAAATAGTATGTACAACAACTGAAACCAGCTATCAGGATAGCTAATCCACATACAAGACTCTCTTTGAGTATGCCATCGAGAATTACTTTCGCCACGTGTGTTGCCGTGCACGCGCTACTTGCCCGTTTGCGGTGATATATTCTTGCATCTCAGATGTAGATTCTGTCTTCCGAGTAATACAGCCACGTGCGAGGTCAGTCGTCGTCGACACTCTACCTACCTTGGTCCAATACGTATTCTGAGAGCTTAGCGCGCTTTGCAGCTTGCATCGGATCTTAAGCTTGTCGATGGTTGGTCAGCTGGGTTTGGCTTGGGGCGGGGAATAACATTGGATGACAACCTAGCAATCAGTACCTAATGGGTTGGTAAACAGGAGACTTGGGCTAAATTGCGGAAAATATAATCGAACGGTCACAAATAGTGCTCGATTGAAATGTCAGCAAAGACATGATGTCTTTCAAGAATTTAGGAATTTCCTCACCACGATTTTAAGAGTATGGTCAGTTCAAAGCCTGAGGCAGTAGTACCTCACAATATGCGATCTAACTTTATAAGTCGGGAAGCTAACAGTGGCCCATGCTGGTGTGCTAGATGAATTCCTAATTTCTGCCTTTATCCTGGTCAGCCGCCTGCGGACACCGGAACTCTAGCCTCACTTTTGCTCCTCTTGTCCACTTCCAAAAACCAGCCCTCTTGATCTTGGGTAATTGACAGCTGAATTATCAATTCAGCGAACTACTTCAGGTACGCTGAGTATATCGAGCATTTGTTCGTCATGCCGGCTTGAGCTACACACAAAGCCATGACAGCTGTGTCGTTACAATAGACGTCACATCCTCCACATCTCTAGCCATACCCGCACCCGCTTCGTTGCGAGCTCCTCAGCCAACGCCAGACTCTCGCTGACCCGCGCTCGCCACGACAACACGGCTCTCCGATCACGACCACCTCCCCGCGCTTACAGTGACAATCCGCAATCATTCGGCCGCCATGGCGCTGCGATCCGACCTCAACGGTGCCTCTGCGCCTACGGCCGAGGCCAATGGAGCCACCTCGGCAGCGCGACCTATGGTGAACGGTCGCTCAACCTCGAACGACGCCATCAGGAGTGATGAAGATGATCAACGACCTTTAAGCGCGCCCGGTCGTCGCAACGGAAGCATGGCCCTCGAAACCAGAGACGATATCGAACATCACCAGCAAACGCGGCCTGTGAAGCCATTACTGCTTCGGTCCAAGAGTGACTACGCGCCACGACCGATGGATGAACCCGAACCAGTAGAAGACGACATACCCGAATGGGGGGCTAGACATGGCTTTGAGGACCACTATCAATCAGAAGATATCATATCACAGCTAGCAAACGTGAGTTATACCTCTCATTTCAACCCTCATGTGCTGGTCGGTCGGTTCGGGTAGACCCTAGCTTCGGTATCATACCGACAGATGCAGGGCAAAGGCGCGCTGTACTACGATCTGCTGCGGCACGCGGAAACAGGCACCTCAAAAGCCTCGTATTTGTTTCGTTATTGAAACATTCTGGGCACTTCTAACACATGATGAGCCTTCCCGTACCTTTCCTCCACAGATCCTGTTGAAAGCTTGGACTTAAAGGCAGTGCTTCTACAGTATACACATTACCTTAAAATGTCACCAAGCTAATCACGCCCTTTAGAATTGGTACATGTACTTTACAGATAAACGACATGAAACAACGGGCAAACCAAAACCGCTTCAATATGAACTCCAAGATTGGCGACAAAGGGATAGATTGAAAACGGTCTCTGCGGCTCTCGCAGTGTGTTTGAACATAGGAGTCGAACCCCCCGATCAGCTGAAGACTAGCCCAGGAGCAAAACTCGAGGCTTGGACAGATCCTACGATTCCCCCAATCCAAAAAGCTCTCGAGAATATCGGAAAGGCGCTTCAGGCTCAATACGAAACTCTCGCGATTAGAGCACGATATAAACAGTACCTAGACCCTTCTGTCGAGGAGACAAAGAAGTTCTGCATCTCTTTGCGCAGGAATGCCAAGGATGAGCGTGTTCTCCTTCATTACAATGGCCATGGCGTTCCGAAACCGACTGCATCAGGCGAGATCTGGGTGTTCAACAAAAACTATACTCAATACATCCCCGTATCGCTGTATGACCTACAACACTGGCTACAAGCACCCACAATCTTCGTATGGGACTGCTCTGAAGCTGGTAACATTCTCAACAACTACCACAGGTTTGTCGAGAAGCATGAGGAAGAGGAAGAGGAGGCCGCTGAGCGCGATCCGAACTACACTAAGACTAACTTCCGGCCGTACATTCACCTAGCCGCATGCGCCGTCAAGGAGAATCTTCCGACAAACCCTCTTTTGCCTGCCGATCTCTTCACTGCTTGCCTCACAACCCCTATCGAGATGGCACTATGGTTCTTCGTTCTGCAAAATCCCCTTAAAACCAATATCAGCCCAGAACGAGCCAAGAAACTTCCTGGCCGACTCCAGGAGCGCCGGACTCCTCTGGGTGAACTTAATTGGATTTTTACTGCCATCACAGACAGTATCGCATGGACAACCCTGCCCCGCGATCTTTTCCGCAAGTTTTTTAGGCAAGACCTCATGGTGGCAGCTCTATTCCGCAATTTTCTTCTTGCCCAGCGTGTCATGACTGTCTACGGATGTCATCCCCAATCCTACCCCAAGCTTCCCGACACTCATCAGCATCCATTATGGGAGACTTGGGATCTAGCTGTCGATATGGCATTAGCTCAGCTACCAATGCTGGAAAGGAAGGAAGGTGAGGGGATCGACTACGAATATCAAAATTCGACTTTCTTCACAGAACAGCTTACGGCTTTCGACGTTTACCTGACCAGAGGCGACGCAATGGCTCAGAAGTCGCCCGATCAATTACCGGTTGTGCTGCAAGTTCTGCTCAGCCAGCAGCATCGAGTCCGTGCTCTTATCCTACTTGGTCGGTTCCTTGACCTGGGTCCTTGGTCCGTTCAGCTTGCTCTCAGTATAGGCATCTTTCCATATGTCTTGAAGCTATTGCAATCTGCTGCAGCCGAGCTAAAGCCTGTCATGGTTTTCATCTGGGCACGCCTCATCGCAGTGGACCTTTCCTGCCAACAAGACCTCATCAAAGATAGTGGTTACAGCTACTTCGCCTCGATTCTCAAGCCTTCCGAAGGATTGCCCGTTGTTGACAGTGATGAGCATAAGGCCATGTGTGCCTTCATTCTGGCCATGCTTTGCAAAGACTATAAGAATGGTCAAATGGTTTGTAACCAGACTGATATTATGTCTTATTGCTTAACTCATCTTCAAAATGAGGAAAATCCCCTTTTGCGACAATGGGCGTGTCTTTGTATAAGTCAGCTTTGGCAGGACCTCCCAGAAGCAAAATGGCGTGGCATCAGAGAGAACGCGTATGTCAAGCTGGCTTACCTCACAAGGGATCCTTGTTGTGAGGTGCGAGCAGCTATGGTCCACGCGATGACAACGTTCTTGGGTATCCCCGATTTAACAGAGGAAGTGGCCCGTATTGAGGAGTCAATTGCATGGACTATACTTGACATGGGAAATGATGGCAGCCCGATGGTGCGTAAGGAGTTCGTCGTTTTCCTCTCACATTTTGCCGTACGCTTTGAGAGTAAGTTCTTGGTTGCGGCCTATGAACAACTGGTGGAAGAGAAGGAGTATCTTATGTACCCCCCTCAGGATGATGGCCAGGAGCACAAGATGGGTTTGCATTACGCAAGGCCAGACAACCGCAACAAGGACGGCACTATCAAGCCAATGGCCCATGGCCTATCTCACAACACAGTCTATATGGCGCTATGGAAGTTGGCCTTGGTCCTCAGCGTGGATCCCCACCCAGAAGTACAACGAGAGGCTACTATTGTGGTGGATTTTGTCCACCACGCACTCCTCAACTCCAAGGTCGGGGCTCCGACACAGCTCGTCATGGCCGAGATTCAAAAGCGCGCGACAAAGCTGGCACACAAGCACACTCCCAGCGTTAGCCAGCGGAGTAACGCGGTCGGTACTTCTAACTCGCAGCCTTTGCCATCTCCTGGGCTTCTACGCCGAACTGCGAGCTTGCTGTTCCCATCGTTGGTCAACAATGAGGATAAGTCAAGACCACCAACACCGACTCTGCCTCGATCGCCATCAATGAAGCTCACACCTAATCAAGTTACCGTACCGCCAGAGCAGAATGATCGATCATCATCCTTGGCACAATACAACGTCGCACACGAACCATATTCTGGCGCCTATAGAGAACGAGATTTGACAAAGCCTCCTACTCTTCCTATCAAGAGCAGGTTCTTGGAATGGTCAATCGAGTATTTCCGCGAACCTCAGATGAAGCCAAGTGAGGCAGACGAGCCGGGAAGCACCGAGTACAACGAACGTCTTTGGCGTAGAGCTCGAAATGAAACCATCATCAGGGAGACGCAGCCATTGAAGCAACAAGCTGGAAGCCACAAGTGGAACAATCAGCTTGGTATTGTCAATAATGGCGCGCAGCCCGCGAAGATGACGTTCCATCAGTTTGAAGACCATCTCGCTGTAGCGGACGATGGCAACACGGTCTACGTGTGGGACTGGAAGAAACAAGGCCGGTTGAGTCGTTTCAGTAACGGAAATCCTGAAGGGTCTAAGATCAGTGACATGAAGTTCATCAACGAAGACGACCAGGCAATGCTGCTTACGGGGTCCTCGGACGGTGTGATCAGAGTATATCGGAACTACGAATCGGACAGAGCCATAGAGCTTGCATCGTCCTGGCGCGCCTTGACACATATGGTTCCCAGCAATGTCAACTCGGGCATGGTATTCGACTGGCAGCAGGTCACAGGTCGAGTTCTTGTCGCTGGCGATGTTCGAGTAATTCGGGTGTGGTATGCGGCATACGAGACGTGTGTCATGGACATCCCAGCACGGTCGGGATCTTGTGTGACCTCGTTGACTTCGGATCAAATGACGGGTAACATGTTCGTTGCCGGCTTCGGAGACGGAGCCGTTCGAGTCTTCGATACGAGAAACCGTCCTCAAGAATCTATGGTGCGCAAGTGGAAGGATGAGTCAGATCGGCAATGGATCAAGAGTGTCCATATGCAGCGTGGCGGACAACGAGAGCTTCTGAGCGCGAGTAGGAACGGCAAGGTCAAGATTTGGGATATCCGCATGGATAAACCGTTGCACTCGTTCCAGACAACACGAGACACACTTCGGACCGCTAGCACGCATGAACACCTGCCGGTCTTTGCTGTGTAAGTATCAATCGATTACCAGGATAGCGGATTACAAGGGTGTTGGCTAACTTTATTGGCAGGGGGACATCGGCCCATGCGGTCAAGGTCTTTAATCTCGACGGCCATGAGCTCTCGAACGTCGAACCCTACTCGAGCTTCCTACAGCAGAGCCGTAGTTCACCTATCTCAGCAACTGCATTTCACCCTCATCGACCAATCTTGGGGTGCGCCGCTCGAGGTGATCAACACATCAACCTATTCACCTGCGAGAAGTCTGAATCTCTGTACCCAGGTTAGCGTCCTTGGGGCGGCAGGTCCCGCTAGATTAATGCATTAGAGAGAAAATGGTTTCTAGTTTGTTATCTCAATCGCGGAGGCGGGTGGTCCAACGGAGCTTGAACTATGGGAATGGTCAAAGTGGGGTTCATAGGGGTGGTAACATTCTAGGGTATAGGCTGCATATCATATCATCCAGGGTTCTTTTGATACCGGCGTTCAGGAGCAAGACAAGCGAGGCGATGGAGGGTTGCGAATTGACAGAGATTCTTTTCCTTGACGGATATTTCTCCAGGGCCATAACATTACATGAGATGCCTACTTGAGGTAGTCATGTAATTCCAAAGGATGGAGCGTTTAAGAAGCTGTATAGTAAACTTAATATGAATTACTAATTTACTTTCTCAAAACAGTGACAGCAGGAGGCTTGACTGTAATTCCAAGATTGATCTCAGTACTATACAGAAGAGTGGCGGCCTTACTTCCTCTTTTTCTGTTTCCCTCCAAGATAGCTAGGTGCCTTAAGGTACGTACGTATGTCTCGTGTTGTGGGACGAGGTTTGTACCTTTTTGATAACCCCACCATGACACCGTGGATGAAGATGAATCGTCTGGTTTGGCGGGGCAAGAACCCCGCCGTTGCGTTGCCTGGATCCTTTTGGGCAACCACCACTTCACATATTTTTATGCGTCACCTCACCTTCTCCGACCTGGTCACCGACACAGTCACTGTCGCTTTCGTCACCTGATTCTTGTCTACCTTAGTTTCGTTCTTCCTGTCGCCGAGCTCTGGCCAATTCGAGTCACATCTCTAGGGACGTATTTATATATCAACCTTCCTCATCGATCGTCGCGAGCGTTGGCGCACGAAAACGAACCCCGCCCCCGCGATCCATTTGAACCGAGAACCTCACCATGGCTGATGCCCCTACCGAACAACCCGCCGCTCCTCCCCCCGCTGAGAAGGCTCCCGCTGCTGGCGGCGAGGCTGGTGAGGGTGGTGAGGCTGGCCCCTCTAAGAAGGCATTGAAGAAGGCTGAAGCCAAAGCCAAGAAGGAGGCCGAGAAGGCCCGCCGAGCTGCTGAGCATGAGGCCAGACAAGCTTCTGCCAAGGCCGCTGCTGGAAACACCGAGGATCTTGCCAAAGACAACTACGGAGACTCTACCCATCTTACCAAGATCGACGCCGAGCGAGTCAAGCTCAGAAACCTTAGTGATGAGCACCTGGGCAAGACCATCAAGCTTCGTGCATGGATCCAGAACGCCCGTATGCAGGGTGCCAAGATGGCCTTTGTCGAGCTTCGTGAGGAGCGCGACTGGGCTATCCAGGGCGTTGTTGCAGCCAGCCCTGAAGGCACACCCGTATCCAAACAGATGGTCAAGTGGATTGGTGGTCTGAACCTCGAAGGTTATGTTCTCGTTGAAGCCAAGGTTGAAAAGCCCCTTGAGCCAGTCAAGAGTGTGAAGGTTTCCAACTATGAGCTGCACATTACCAAGTGCTATGTCATCAGCCCTGGTCCTCAGGTCCTTGGCATGGGTCTTGCTGTTGCCAACCGGCCCGTCACCAACTTTGATGACGAAGATGCCGGTGGTCCTGTTGAGGAGGTCAAGGAGGGCATCGAGAACCTGAGCGTCGAGAATGTCCCTGGTGCCAGTATGATTACCCATTTGAACAACCCCGTCATGCACAAGCGAGCTCCTGTCCAGCAAGCCATTGCTGATGTGCGACTGGCTGTGCGCAAGCTATTTGTTGAGTACCTTGAGGCGCGCGACTTTGTTCAGTTCGAGGCGCCTTGTCTCATTGGAGCCGCGTCTGAGGGAGGATCCAACGTGTTTGGCATGCCCTACTTCGATAAGCAGGCTTACTTGGCTCAATCGCCTCAGTTTTACAAGCAATATGAGATTGCTGGTGGCCGAAAGCGTGTTTTGTGTATTGGACCTGTGTTCCGAGCTGAGAACTCAAACACTCCCAGGCACATGACAGAGGTAAACACACTGCTCTTTCCCGCTTGAATTGACTTGCATGCAATGACAGAAATGCTAACCTGCAATGATAGTTTACTGGTCTCGATCTGGAGATGGAGATTGAAGATCACTACCACGAGGTACGTGACATGCTCGAGGGTGTTCTCCTTTACATTTTCCGAGGTCTTCAAGAGCGATGCGCCGAACAGATTGCCCTCGTTCGAACAGTCTACCCCTCTGAAGACTTCCTTCTACCTCAGCCAGGCAAGGAAGTTCGCCTTACGTTCGCTGAGGGCCAGGCCCTCCTTCGAGCTGAGGGTCCCGAGGAGTTCCGTAACGTGTCCGACGATGAGGATATGTCAACACCACAAGAGAAGGCGCTTGGCGCCCTTATCAAGGAAAAGTACAAGACCGACTTTTATGTACTCGATAAATTTCCTGAGAGCGCCCGACCTTTCTATGCTCTGGAGGACCCCGAGAACCCCAAGGTGACCAACGCCTTCGACTTTTTCATGCGAGGCCAGGAAATTCTCTCTGGTGGTCAGCGTATCCACGTCCCGGAGACGTTGGAAGCGCGAATCCGCACAAAGGGCGTCGACCCGAACAGCCAAGGCATCAAGGAATACGTCGACATCTTCCGCAGCGCTGGAGTTCCCCCACACGGTGGTGGCGGTATCGGGTTGGACCGTGTGGTTGCATGGTATCTTAACCTGCCAAGCGTGCATCTGGCAAGCTATTACCCTCGTACACCCAAGAGGCTGCTGCCTTAGAAGAATTCGAAAATAGCAAATGTCTAGCGGATGTTCTGGAGCTGGAGAGATTAGGTTTGGGCCGAATCTTGTAAAAGCAAGTTAGAGATGAAGAAATGAAGAATAAGAGCCAATTGGACTGGGAATACACAAACAATGGCCCATCTTACCTACATTAGCTTTTGTGGGACACTTCCAACGTACGTGTGTATGATGATTACATATTGCAGTTGGAGCAATGGCATTGAGCCTCACATTGTTGCGGCTTGGTGGCTAAGGTACCCGACTATTGATACCTTTATGTAAGTATGGTGGTTGACAGGGGTTGCAAGAGAATTGAGGCGGGAGATGAGCGGGTTGCACCCGACAGCTTGTGATGAGTGAGGTATGTACAATTCTTCATACAGGCGGGTGTGAGCGCGCTTGGTTAATCTATTTTGAACGTGCTGTACCCTTGTAATCCGAGTGGGATAGGTTGTTTCTCGCTTTGGTGACGACAGGAATAGCGCCATGGATGATATCCTCCGCAAGAGTTGGGTATCCTGGCTTTCGACTGCATATGTACTAATGTACCAAGGGTCTTGCATCTCTCGAAACTCCATGCCGAGGCCACTCCAGAGTCGGGCAGAGCGGCGGACGCGCGAGGCTACTTCTGGCTCTTATTGGTTACACAGACATCCATATGTGGTAGCGATGATAAGTCAACGACCCAGTATAATAACCTTGTGCTAAATAAGTTGCTGACTACTTACATATCTTTGACATATAATTTGAGTTTCTTGGTTCATATGGTCTTTCCTAAGGCAATTACAACAATCCGATCATTTAGAAAACAAGCCTTGTCTTATCAATTTTCTCCAACCTGCATATTTAGTATGGTTGGATTTGCGAAAACGCCTCACATACGAAACCAAGCCGAAAAGGAAAAGCCAAGGGTAGGGCAAGCCAATGCACCAAGGGGCCTCAGTCCAGAGGCGTGTGGACTAGCAATGGGGGGACTTTGCATTAGGGGTCATTGGGGGTCCTTTTTGAGAGTTTGTTGTGTGAGCGGGGGGGCAAATCGGGCGGGCGGCCGCTTTGGGATAAGTCGGATGCAGATGAGCTGCACTTGAGGTTGCTGTCTGCTGTATCCGGTGAACTTGTCCAGGCTGACCTCGTTAGACCACAGCGCGGGTAGAGCGGAGTTGGGCTTTCAAAATAGGGCCGAACAAAATACAGTAGTTGGCCTTGTAAGGCTGTGAATGAGGGTCCTCGTATATGTAAGAGGATGTGCCGTTGGTGTTAGCTATCTAGATGGTTGCCGTTCTATTTTTCCGGATGGTTTCAACGATGTAACGCCGCGGCACAGACACCACAGCAGTCAAGTCAAGTAGTCAGCAGTATAGATATTACCGACCTGTGTCATTCAGAGACGTGTAAAACCCGTCTTCATCGTAACCCTCAAGTGACTAATAAGGGACCTGTGAGAGCCTTGTCTGGTCAACAAAGATGGCCCACGTTGCCCCAGCCTAGGGTAATGGAGGGAAGAGAGATAACTAGGAACGAAGTGGATGTTAGATTGACATCAGGCAACACAGAAGGTCAGAAGTTACACTAGAGGAAACCGTTGAAACTAACTCTAGTCAACTCGAGCTGTGGAGTTGGCTTTTGATCTTTCCAATTGTCCTCCCGAGATATCTCAACGTTGACGTTGGCATTCTCAGACTAACAGCTCAGCCGCGAACCGACAAATCCTTTGGTAAACTCAAACCGATCACCAGTTGTAACGTGATAGTACGCAAGCATGCAAGCTTACTGGTATAGGCAGTTGAGTCAAGACGAAGACAAGACTGCGACACCTCGGTTGGCATCTCATTTCCGCTCCTGCCTCAACCTCACGGTCTAAGATAGCCCCTGCATGCAGGAAGAGGATTCCTTAGCCTAGCAGGCTAATTCATGAACTACCTCTCACGGATGCATTGCTATTGGACCACATGTGAGTTACTGAGCTGTGCTGAGATGGCGGGTAAACGACAAGATATAGAGGACGAATAAGGTGTCCAATAACGTCGGCCGCCTTGCTGCAGCTTCCCCATCCAAACTCCTCCTAAGTAGGTGCTTTAGCTTCGAACGCGGCATGGAACCTTTTCGGTCATGTTGGGAAAATCTCTCTGAGGTCTTTGATCATCCTAATCACTTCTCAATCAGAGAATTGTTGCACTTTCAAAGTTAGGAACACCAAGACGTTGATATCCGACCCTAGCTGGGCATAACTAGGACGTAACGGCAATATGCACGTCAAAGGTAAGTGCCGTAATAACATATATTAACACCCAAGCCTTACCGAATATCGTCTAGCCTTGTCTGAAACCCAAACTCACAGCCATTCCTTAAAAAGGCCCAGGCCCAACCTTTGGCGTCCCCCCGTTCGTGAAACAAATTCCACGTTATGCTTCATTAAGGCACCTTTTCAGTACCTGCTGTGCTCCGTGCTCTCCAGCTGTCCTGTCCTGTCCCATCCCGTCCCTCAATCGCGCCGCCTGCACTTGCCCTCCATCCCCCTCCGTCTCTCCTTTCTCACCTGCGTCTCCCCTCCCGCCTCGTAGTTAACTCACCTACCTAGAGCCAATCCCCATCTAACCTCAACTTCTACAACTTTCAAACAGGAAGTTTGTTTGATTCTTGAGCAACATTGGGCTGTGATTCTCACACTTACTCACTCTCGCTCTTGCTCTTGCTCTTGCTCTTGCTCTTGCTCAATTACCCCAGGCTTTTTGTCTTTCTTGTTGGTTTTGTGTGGCCACAGTCACTCCCATCAGCCTACTCGACTCAACTCGACTCTACTCCACTTATCCATCTGCGAGAGCGTCTGAGTGTTCACGATGGATTTCAGCGGACAATACAGCTTTGCCAACCCTCAGCCCTATCATCAGTTCATGCCGATTCCTCCTCTTACACCGTCACACTCACATTCCGCCGGATCCGATGACTTCAATGCATCCCCGCCTGTCAGTAACTGCCATTCTCCGCGATCTCCCCCCCACTCCCCCGGTGCAGCCCTGCCTTAGCGTTCCCTTACCTGAGCATTACTCTATCAACCTTGAGCCTCACAAGTACAACGTCCTGCCGGCATCTTCAACGTCGTACCTGCAGCTCGTTTATCTTAAATCCCTGGCACTCTTGAGCTAACGCCTCTTGTTGAACCCACACAGGAAACTTACGACGCTTTGCCGACTACTCAAGGCGACCAATTCCAGTCTTTCGACTACGCCGCGCAAGGCTTTAATGCCAACCCTCACCAGCCAACCTCTGGTTTTCCTGGGCCTCCAACTCCTCCCGGACAAAATGTTTTTGCCTCTCAAGTCCAGCAAGTTCACCCCCAGCAGGGAGGCGCGTTCAGAAACGAGTCCCCTGACGAACAATCTGTCGCACGCGGGGGTAGCGAGGAGGACGAGAACCTGACTCCTGCTCAGTCTCGAAGGAAAGCACAGAACCGCGCCGCGTATGTCTGCCCTTGTCTCTTGTCTTCATGCCGGTACTCTATGGCGCAACCATCTAGCATACGATGTATGTCGTCAGGGAGTTAGACTATTCGCTCGAGCTGTGGTTGCCAGCAACTCGGCATCAGTCATTTTTCCAGCTAACATATGGTTTTACTAGACAACGTGCCTTCCGCGAGAGGAAAGAAAAGCATGTCAAGGACCTGGAGGCGAAACTCGCAGGTCTCGAGGCTGCGCAACAACAATCGTCTCTCGAGAACGAACGCCTTAAGCGAGACCTTCAGAAAATGTCCACCGAGAACGAAATATTGCGTGCCACGTCGCACATGAGCCATGGTTCCATTTCACCAGAGCCCGCAACCGGACCCCTCCGCTTTAAACCTACCGACTTCTACTCCAACGTCCTACAGAACCACGCGAATAAGTCTCCTTCCCATCGAATTGTTACTGCAGATGATGGCGAGCGTCTTCTCGCTGCCGGTGCTACATGGGACTTTATCATCTCTCATGAACTGTTCAAGAAAGGTCTGGTCGATATAGCCGACGTGAGCGAGCGCCTTAAGAACTGTGCTCGATGCGATGGTCAAGGTCCCGTCTTCTCAGAACGTTCAATTACCAATGCCATTGAACAAAGTGTCGCCAGCGGCACCGATGACCTTCTCTGAACCAAGAAAAAGGCGCAAAAGGAGCAACTAGGCAGAGAGGATGCATATGGTCTTATTATGATTAACGTATATCACACGATGAAAGTCAGTGGATCGAGCAGTATGATACCCCGCCCGTCGGGGCTTTATGGCGTGGCGTTTTGTATTTGTGGTTTTTGTTTCATCAGTGAGAAAATCTTGGGCTTTTTGTCGAAGACATGCTACCAATGTCTGTATATAACAGGCACGCCCAGCTACAGAGTTTTATTTATGGAGTACTAGTGAACTGGATGGTGAGGTTGGTGCAGAATTTATCTTCTGGTGCGATTGCGTTCACAACAGTAAACTGTGAAAATGGTGGGGGATTACCTGAATATTATGAATACGTGTTTCAGACCACAAGTGTGAATGTAAACATATGGGTTTACAATTATACAAAATCAGCGATCTAGTACCAAGGGACCGTATATAATACACAACAGCAGTTGAAATCAAGATATAGTAGCACTCATGAGCCCAGAAACGTAACACTAGGGTACGCCGCAGAACTCCAAAGAGAAAGAACCAGTCGCCATCGTCATGCAATTAAATCATACAAAGTCTCCTCGTTGACCCTGCTCCGGAAAAAAAAAAAGCTTCTCAAGCCTCGATATGTGTAACGATCGCCAAAGCCCTCTTTTAACCTTCCTTTAGATACCGTAACTCTTTCTATTCCTTCTGTCCATGCCCCCTTAGATGAATCATATTTCCATTACTCCATTCAATCCGGAACTACCGGTCCGGGTTTCTAGCCCTTCGAACAAAGCTGTCCGTGCTGGCATTGGACCATCTCATACGAAAATCGGTCTGCAAGCTGTCATATATTGACCATGCCTTGGTTTTTGCCAATTTTTAGTCCTTTTTTGTTCCATTGGTCTGGAGCCCTTCGTTCTCAACGTAGGAGTACTTGATGGTTAGGCACCAGATGTCAAGATAATCGCATATGGTGACAATGACATCAACGACGAAACTTCCATACACGCCGACAGCAGTTCCGAGCATCATGAACATGAAGGCGACTTGGTAGACGTTATCACCGAGAGCGCTGGGCCAGCCAAAGCCAAGATATTTTTGAAAGATGGGACCCAGGGAATCAATGACACCGAAAACAAGAGGCAGTCCCAAGACGTTCCAGTAAGGGAAACGCAGATGGACAAGGTGAGCTGTGATCATCTGACCAACACTGTAGGCGTTGACAAGGCCGGCAAAGAGAGCAAAGGGAATGAGATGGCACTCGCGGATCTTGGGCTGGAGATAGAGGTAGGCAATGATCATAGACCAGATGCTGAAGAACGGCACAAGACCAAGGAGAGCGCCGCGAGAACGGTCACCACGGGCGCGGCGAGCACGGATGACGTTAAGGGAGGACTCGACAGTGTTGAATACGAGAACGATTCCGCCCTGTACAAGGTACCACTCGGTAAAGGTCAGGTTGTAAATGAAGGAGGGTATACCGATAGTCGAAGGCACGCCGACGGTATGGAACATGCTCTGCTGCCAGAAATGGGCGCCGCCGACCCAGCCAGTGAAGATGAAAACCATGACAATTGCGAGAACACCCTCAACGGGTCCGTTAACGATACCAAGGGTAAGAGTCTTGGTGTGGTAAGTCTCCCATGTCTGGACGTAGAAGGTCAGGAGAGCTGAGAAGTCAGTACCAGGAATTGAGGCAAAGTCGACAATGTTGACTTACATGCAAACAGAACAGCTACGGTCTGCCAGCTTTGTCCCATGTTCTGAGAAGCAGCAAAGAGGAGAACTTCGAGCGAGGTGTTACAAGCATCCACTCCATGATCGAAGAGTTCACCGAGAGGGCCGGATTGCCGGGTTCGTCGCCTTTCATTCAAGTCAGTATAACCTAGCCATACAATGAGACTTATCGCAATAGACTTACGCCTGAGTTCCGTCCACAGCATCAAACGTCTGATAGAGGAATAACCCTAGGGCCCAAGAGTAATACACCCACGAAGGGCAATCCTGGTCGAGAGTGGGAGTATACCATAATAGGGTCAGGAAGTTTGCGACAACGAAAGAAAAGCCCGTCAGGGTGATTAGATTAGGAGCCATGCTCATGGGAAAGCATTTGATGACAAAGTTTGTGTAAAAGGGCTTGAGAACATATTTAGAGAGTAGCGAATGGTCGACTCCAGAGTACTTGTACTCACGGAGCGCCGGGAGCTCCTTTTGCCGTACGTAAACCATCGTGATAGCTTCACTCGTTCAGTTGGTTTTTCGAGGGATTGATTTTTGAACCTTATGTGTGTTTTGAGTCGGCCGGCAATTTGATCGGTCGCTATCGTGTCCTTTTTTCGTTGAAGTGGGTAAAGTCTAGGTTTCTCGTCCGATTCCCGCTCGCTCTGCGCTTGTATCCCCTCGCTTGCTTGATCGTGCAGCAGCGCGTCAAAACCCAATCCCTCGTCGAAATGAGGTTGTAGAAGTTGCACAGGTTGGATGTCAGGGCACGGCGGACGAGTGCGGTTACCGGAAGATTACCACTAATCAAGTGTGGTAGATGAAATGAAGGAGCTCAAAAGTTGGCAGAAGCAAGAATAATGAGGTAAAGATACCAGGTCGAAAAGTGGATCAGGACAACGCGCTGGCAGGAGGGGATGAGGGACCTGAAGTGGAGGAATGAGTGAGTCCGGTTGCGCTGTACAGTCAGTTATAATAAACCCGGACCGGCTGGTTTTCCTTTTAACCTGATGTAACGTGAATTTGGAGGAACGTCCACAAATCAAAGTCACCCTCGCAACTACAACTTTTGGCAGGTCGTCTCTTCATGGGCCTTTTGATGGGAAATTAAAGATAAGATCCCCAAGAAAATGGAGAGGCCCCTGACCAAACGTCATGGGACCCACTCACACCTTTCACTCTTCTTCTCGTCATCCCCTTTTCACATCATGAGCTATACATAGTACATAGGGTAGGAAATAGTCGCTGATCACTCCCTTTTCTATGACATGTGCCATCCAAGCCATGCGCGCAAGTATGTCGGTCCCATGATGGATCGATAGCACTGATGAGATTTGCATTTACTACAATAAATCGTTACAATAAATCGTTATAGCTTTTTGACGGTGAAGCATACGGGTGAAGAGCATCGTCAGATGTCCAATATCCTCTACTCATCGGCAACAGACAGAGAGATAAGATTATCCCCAACTTAAGATCGCATCTTGTCATATCATATCAGATCTGTGTCCCACGTACAAGAAATTGTCACTTTCTCGGTGCTATGTACTGTCTGCAAGCGACGGCTTGTCAGAGCATCACAGCGATCAACAACATATAACGATTAATATTGTTCCATTCAGATGTCGGATAACGGCTACCTAGTTGACCATCTTGGTAACCTATCAGTGTGCGGATCAGCCGAAGTATAGCTGTTTAACCCTCGTGTGCCTGAAAGCACATCACATTGCCGCTGATATCGCGGATACCTGCGTGTCAGAGCCCATTCCAAAAACCATCCAACCTTTTCCCCTACATTGAAAATGCAAGGCCCCCATCCACATACTTTTCCCCAGAATCTATTCCATGCTTCCATGTATCATGTATTACATGTGGGATAGTTCATACTCGTCACCAACTGTTCCGTTTCCAACCAATAGTTCACTACTTGGCAGCCTGAACTGCTGGAACTCCACGCCCACCGCTCTTCTGCCATTCTCCTTCAACAAATTTCTGCACGCTCACACATGCCATATTGAGCAGTGGACCAGTGTGCTCTGACACTGGCATGCGATTGGCATCACTGATCTCCATTGGACGGTACTGTTCACCCTTCTTCAGTGGACGCCCGTCGCCGATCGCGCCAAACTCGCCCTTGCCCTTAGGAGGCTGGACTTGCAAAGCAATTTCAGTTGGCGCAGCATTGAGAAAGTCGGCTCCGAAATACCAGGTGCGGTTGATTTTGTTGCTGTGGACCTCGAGGTCCTTTGTCGTCCACAGACTAGGTCCCGATATATATCGAGGCTGGCTGTGCTCTTGAGAAGTTACCCGGCAACCGGATGTCGAGGCAGGCGGCCAGTTCCAAGAGGGTGATGCCATGCTTGTTGGATACGGAGAGCCCTGGGCCAGGCCAGTGGTGAATGCACCAGCCCGTGCAGTGTTGGCACGCAAGTCCATAGCAGCTCCTTTAGCCATTGCAGGCTCGTTTACCGGAGCGTCGTATGCTAAGGTAGGCGTGACTTCAAACGACGGCGAATTCAGCGCCGGACCCGTGCTATCAATACCCGCTTGCCGGAGTGTCTGGCGAGTAATCACAAGAACGTCGTCATCATCCTCCTGGTTGGCTTCCTGGCCTGGTGCATTGGTCTGGAGCGCCTTGAAAGTGGATTCGAAGGTAGATGGGCGATACTGACGTTGGCCAGGAGGACCAGCAGTCAAAGGCAAGGGTGCACCGGACCCAGGCGTGCCAGTAGTACGGGCAGAGTTGCCACCAACAGCGCGATCGAAACTGTTGAGAGTTCCGGGCAGACCAGACGATATGTTTCCTGGAGGGTTCCAAAATGCGTCGTCGTTGGATCGACCGCTGAAAATAGTCTCTGTCTGGGCCGGGCGCAAGATGTTTGGGGATCCAGCATTGTTTCTGAGCGGATCAAGGAAACCAACAGAACGGCTGAGCGGAGTGGAGGGCTCATCGCTGCGAGCCGCCGTCTTTAAACCTAGAGCCGGCTTGAGTCCTCGAAGAAGGGCCTTTTGAGCTCGCTTCTGATTCGGGTTTGGATAAGAAGCCAGGTTGTGAAGAGACTTGACAGTCATGTTCAGCAACGGGTCCATACCGAGTTCGCAGTCGTCATCGCTTTCCTCGCTTGGGTCAACATCGGTGAAAGTGTCTTGTTCAGCCTCAGAGAAGAGAGAAGTGAGTGGGGATGGAGTCGCTGAAGATCCAAGACGGGGGACTTGAGCAGACATGTTGACGCAGCCGTGGTCTGTATCGTTCAAGGGGCTTGGGGTTTCGTCGTACTGTGTCTGTACGGGACTATACTGCTGGAGAGACGAAGACTGACTGCTAGCCTTGAGGGGGAGGGTTGCAAGGACAGACTTGGGAAGCAACGAAAGTCCAGCAGTGTGGATTCCGGCTGGCCACTTGAGAGATCGACCTCGTCTAGCAGGTGGCTGCAGTGGTTGAGAAGTGCTGGGGTTATACGGGGTGCCAGCAGTGGTGTAAGTGACCTTTGAAGCCGAAGTTGGTGCGGTCGGAGTAGACGAAGCGATGCTTCCAGGAGAGGAAATGTCTTCCATGGTTGAATCAGATTGGCATATCCTGTCTGCCAGGGATGGTAAGGGCGACTGAAATGCCACGAAATCTAGGGGAAGGTGCTTGTTAGATTCCATTGCTAGATCGACTGAGGAGGCGGCTGTATGGGGCCTTCTTTCGAGGTCTTGAAGACACAGAGATGGCGTTGCAGCACAAGATAGAGGAAAGGACAAGGCGATGTGCAAGTGATCAAGGTATGCGACGGAATGAAAGACGGGGTAAAGAATGAATAGGCTCTCAGGCCTTTATCATTGTTTGGAAACAATGAACTTGGCTTGCGACGAGAGAAGGGCGGCTGTGTGACAGAAGAGAAAGGAAGAGACAGGAAGAAAGGGAGTGAAGAGGGTTTGAAGAAAGAAGTGTGTAAGTTGAGGGTGAAGTTGCAAAGGTGGAAGGAACGGATAAAGTTCTCGAGGCAGGCGCGCCGTCCTTGCGTCGCTGGCACCTCGGCACACAGGCAGAGCAACAAGGAGCCAAGCCTCATGTAACAGGAGACCGCAGAAACAGATGAAGAAAAGGGAGTACTCACTGGATCCAAAGTAGTATGATCCAAATTTAAAATATGAAGAAGTTAAGTTGTAGATCGCATGCCTCCCTCTGTAGATAGAGAAGGCTGGTGAAGAGGTGATGAAAGTCCCTGAGAAGATGAGATGCACCAAAATTTGACAAGGGGGAAGAAGAGAATATATAGTAGGCAGCTAAATGCCCATGAGCGACTGAATGCAAACGCGCACTCACTCCTTTCTTATTTTGTTGGTGCCGACAGTGCTTATCAGTGTTAACAAACCGACGCCATCGTCAAGAGGTTTTTTCCCAATCTCCGGTGATTTAGGAGCCATCTCTGTTTTTATGAGTTGAGACTTCATCTACTTATGTGCTTCTGAAGAATATATATAGAGTTCATGTTTGACAGGTTCAACCGTAGAGGGCGCCGCCGCTCGAAGCTCTGTTGCCTCACCAGTGAAGCACGCTCATGCACTTTTACTAGATGGATGGATAGTTATGAGTATAACCCCTTCAGCTGGCCAGCAGCTGCAGGCGCCTAGAGCAGTACTAGCTAATCACTGCCTTACCACGGTGGAAAGGGGCATGATCTTAAGTTGAACGCAAGTAAAGGATCATATCGTGACATCATATCGTGACATTGATCGAGACCATTGTCGAGCAAAGAAGCTTCCATGGATGTCTTAAGAAATAGTTATGATCACATAACTGCAACAAAGTGAGCGGTGATGCCTTGGATAAGGTAAGGATAAATGCTCACTTAGACTTGGCACTTTTAATGATCAAAAACATTCTCCGACTGCATGCTCGCGTTGATGACAAGTTGACAACAGTGGGTGGGTCCTGCAGTGACGGGATTCAGTACACAAAGAGGGATCAGGTTCGTTTGATAATTCATTGTTCTTCAACTCTACACAAACAAACATCTAATTGCAAAGGCGGACGCCAACGTCAGATACTAGGCCCCTCGCAGCATTCATCTCGGTCATTCCACCTTCGGCGGCACTCTTTGCCTGCAGAGAAGCTCGTTTTCATATTCGCATTTCCTTTCCGTCAAAGCAGCCTCCAGATTGCAACACCCGCCTCCCTTTCAAAACGATGTAAATTCCTATTCAGACCACGAGACGTGACCTGTAATGTGATTTCCGGCAAAGGAGGCATCACAGCGCCCCGCGCTACATCAAAAGCCAAAAACCAGAACCAGGGTGAGTAGAAGAAATGAATCAGAACATATGAGACAAAGTTGTATGTAGCCTCCAAAAATCGGAGTAGAAAACTGAAATATACATTTTGGGGGGTTACAATATGAAGTGAACAGCAGAGCTGCAAATCAGGCACAGCCAATATAACTAGCCAACAAAACAAGACCCTATATTAGTCTAAAGGACGGTCGTGTCTCCCGGGAAGATGTCCACCGCAGGTTAAGAGACTTGAGCGTAAAAGCACCGGTAACACCATCGGAAACTATAAAGAGATGGTCTAGTCGAATGTGAAACCAGTACGGAAGCTAACTCGGCAGATTCACTAGAAGCCGCCTGGTGGGTATGCGCTTCCCGGTACCATTCCGGGACCTCGCCCGTTTCGTGAATTAGGTAGTTGAAAGTCAGGGGTGTCTAGAAGCATATCTTGACGATGTTGCTGCTGCTGATGTGCCGGACGTCGGGGAGGAGGTCCTTGTTGATATGGCAGCGGTGGAGGGGGGTTAGGGTTCCAACGGGGATTAACACCGCGTTGAGAGATAGAAGTGAATGTCGAATGTTCAGATTCGGCAGGGCTTCGAGCTCCTGCGTTGTTGGCATGGATATCCTCGTAAATGGGCTCAATGGGCGGTGGCTGAAGGTTGTTGTTTGCCGGGGGGGTTGGAGAAGCGAAGCGAGGGTCTACATCCTCGTAATAGTTACTGTTTCCAGTCGTTGCGACCTGCTGGGCGACAGGAGGCGTATTTCTTCCTGGTAGCTCAACTGTTGGGCGACCCATCACCAGCGGAGATGGTGCTCTAGGCGAGTTTCGGCCATCAGCTTGATTCCATGCTGCACGCGGCGGAATGTATTGTCTGTCAAAGTCAGTAAGCTCTATCGTAGAGCAAAAAATGGAAGACGTACTCATCAGTGCTATACTTGCTTCCCTCACTCATAAGAGTATCATGTCGCTGTGGGGGTTGTCCCTGTTGCAGACCGATCATGCCCGCCACGTCCACGTCGCTGTCCCTTAGTTGTCCGTAATCTCCTGCTTCGTGACGTTGGACCGCTGGTGAGGCATCCATCTCCACTGCTCGGCCACCTACAGTGGCAGGCTCGGTCCCTGGCAAAGGCGGCGGAGACTCGGCTCGCGGTAGTGTCGATTCCGGACTGTAGGCGGTATAGGTGCTCACGTTGGGTATTGAAGGGTTCGTCGAATTATATCCGTTGGATGGTTCTGATGGTTGGTTGTCGCGAGCATAGACTTGACCAGGCGACGGTCTCCGATCGTAGGGTCCATTACTATATCCTGGGGGCGGGTTTGGGCCCCTCATGCCACCTGCGCCATAGGCTCCTCGAGGCGGCGGACCATATCCTGCTCGGCCTCCTCTTGATCCATGCCCAGCCCTTCCAGATGGTCCATAACCTCCACGTCCTCGCATTGGAGCTCCGTAGTTATCATACCCTCCGCGACCATATCCCCCTCTTCCACCACGCTGTCCTCCTCCGCCTCTTCCGCGGGTGCTCATGCTGGGTGAAGGTCCTCTTCGAGCCGAATATGGGTCTGACATATTATCGACTGGGTTTCCAAACTGATCACGAGAACCTTGCCTCTGTGGGCTTCTGTTGAAAGCCGCAACCTCACCGACGCTGGCCGCCTCATTAGGGGGGACTGGGGATCGGTTTGATGTAGTTCGGCGGGTGAGAGGAATATTTTCTTCACTGGTTTGGTCGCTTCTGTTCTTCTGTTCGAAAGTTGTGAAAGAGGGGAGATTATCATGGACGCCATTGCCACCACTCACCGAGGGTAGAGTCGGCTGTCTAGAAACCTCGGCTTCGGCTGTTGTTTTGTCGTGGGTGTTTCTGTTGTAGTAGTTTTCGCCGCTCATTTCGGCATTATCAGCGATGCGTCTCTGTCTGTCTTTCCTGCTGACCAGAGTGCGACGCATCGCACAGGTTACCAGTCCACTCATGGCCACCAGAATGGTAGCAGCCAGGACGAGATATGAGCCCCATGCCAGGTGCGGTACAAATAGAAGTACATCGATTAAAAATGCCAAAAGGCAAATCAGAAAGTCAATAAAAAGAAAGATGAAGATGATGAGCAGGTATCTCGTGGAGTGCGATGGGGCGTGCAAATGAGACACAGCCGCCATGATAGTCATTATAAGAGTTATGAGTGCCGCGACTGGATGCACAATCAGAATAGCTGAGAGTGTATTGCGAACGCCAGATGGCAAATCGAAAGCCTGGGTGTTATCCCCAACTAGCTTTGCTGAAGGAAATGTCAGTACTGAGGGAAAGAGGGGAGGGCAGAGGCATCTCTTGGGCGCAAAATTAGACTGACCAGTGTCGTATCCAACCCCGATACCGCTGCATCCCTTGCCATTTTGACAATAGCCAAAGACGCCATAAGTAACACCGTCAAAGTCACTCAGCGGGATGGCTTCGATGATGGGTGTCGATATGACGGCTAGTAAGAGCAACGCAAAGGCTGCAAAAAGCAGCACCGTCAATGGTGTCGCCGGCCGCAACATGACGGCGGTGCGCTAAGCGCCGAGTTGAAGACGGATAACAATACAACAGAGCGTGCGGCCGACGTCGTGAAGACGCGGGGACGGAGGAATACAAGAGTTTAGAGTCTAGCTCTTTCAAAGATCGTGTTTTCGATGGCAATGTTGATGGGCAACATAGGTGAAGGAAGTAAAAGCCGTCCGGGGAATGATCGACTAACGAGAGCAATGCGGGCCTCACGGGCTAGAGATTTCGATTCAATGCGTCCCACAGCCAATGTTATCCTTAAACAGTTCGCTTGTCTCTCTCTCCAGCTCTCTCTTTGTCTTTAGGATCCTTCATGCGATAGGTATTGGCGGTTGTGTCGGTGAATGCTGCGGTGCAGTCGCAAATGTCAAGTCGTAGTCCGTAACAGTGGTAGTGCTTGGTGATGTGAGTAACGATAACCACGCGGTCCAATGGAAAAGAACGCCCCGGTGGACCTCGTCGATTGACGTTGTCGTCGACGTCTTCAAACTACCGTACTCCTTTTGAAGAATGAGAAACGAATGAATGTTGTGGTCAGAGATCGAGCGACGAGGAGGGGATAGGACCTTGGGTGTAATGCCCGCCCTCCACTGATGTGTGCCTTGCTCTGCTCGCTATCAAACTTGGCTCTTTGTGGCTTAGTTGGGCGCCGGGGGAACAGCAGGCGCTAGTCTGGGGTTGGCTGATGGGTTAGGTACCCTGGCCTGCCCTGGGCTGGTGCGCTGGTCCAGGCACAGGGGCAGTCTTACCTCGCCGATTGAACTGTACTCCAGTTAATTATTAGGATCCAACAAAAGATGTCGCAGGAATTATGGATCATCCATGCATTGATCTTATCTAGGTACCTAGGATCAAACGATCCGCCCCAACTTCTATTCCTACACATGTCCTGCTCACCATCAGCAAGCAAGTACTGGTATTCAAGCATCTTTCTCAAGGTTTGCGCCAGCAGCCTCTATACCGGTATGATACCTAGGTTGCCAATAAGACAAGATTAGCCACAAGTTTAATTTCTCAATCGTGTCATGCTTATCCCTCCATCCCACACCTTATCGCCAACATCTTTGGAAATGGAAGGTTAACTCAAGTGGGGCTTTACCGTTGCAACAAACCCACCAATCCCGCGCGTTGTAGGCGTCATTTTTCGCATGCAGTCATACGAACCGTCTATCGCGCGTCTTTGTTCCATTTGGTCCAATTTCCTTGTCCTGCCGGTTTTGGCTCGACTCTCATGCAACATTACCAAGAATGCGTAAAGTTAATTCAAATCTAGGCGCACCCTTTTCTTGATGCGAAGATATATCAGAAGAAGTAACCAACTTGCATCTTCTTCTCTCCTCGAATAGGAACAACAGCATTATCCCGTGTCATTAACCCTTGCCATCTGAGACGATGCTGGGTTCAACAACCTGATCTTTCCACGTCAATGAGGTGCGTGGTACAACAACATGGATGTCAAGTAGCCCATGTGGGAGGGAAATTAGATCTCTGTCTTTCTATGTGCCTAGTTACGCGTCTGGAGTCTAGACTCGCCTGGGACTATTGTACCAGAGGTTGTCTGCTTCGCGTCACGCCAACCCAGCGCTACCTCCTCGCCCTACTACCAAAATGCCTGCAGGTCAACCATATTGTCCTTTGCCTGAATGCGCACTGCCGACGTCTCAACGTGTCAGTGGCATGGTCTCAGGCAGACGGCTACAACTTCCGGTCGTGGAGCAGCGTCACAAGTTGTGTTCTTACGTGTATGCAGCCATTAATCTGCGACGGGCCGATGTTCCTAATGAGGTGGACCTCCACTAAGATACTGGTTGAGGAAAAGAACAGACAGGCGCTGGTCTGGTTTTGCCGATTGAGTTTCGCTACTTTTTAGTCAAGTCATCATACATTGAGTGAGTACGGTACTCTGCACAAATCGATATCTTTGGTGCAACGCTTGATAGGCTACTCTACTACCACGAAACAAACTGCATAATGCTCCACGTTTCGGCATCTAATCGAGTCTCACATTTGATTGTTCACCATTTATAGCATTGATTCATAACTACCATAGTCTTAGAAATAATCTAACTGCCACCTTTGTTAATATTTTAATATGCACCTCCTATTTAGCTAGGTCTACTATGATCTCGTATTTCGCAAATGTCTATCTTCCTTATCACGTCACGCACGACTTGCGCAACAATAGTATTCGAATTAGATATGGTAGGATGCCATAACGATAAGACCGCATTGCTATCGTATGAGTCAGCTTGTTGCCTTTATGATGTCTTATTATTAACACTCATGCTGCTCTTTACATGTTGCAACATTGGCACGTTCCACTAATAAGGTAGGCTTTCGTCCCATGGACAATAACAGCAGAACAAATATCCATATAAGTCAGAGAATATCGTCTCTACACCCAAAAGATTTACATTCGACGTGTGCAAATCTAAACATCACATGGTATGGATGGCCTCATTTCCGTTCGTGGCAACGATATCATACTCGAGCTCCTACCCTGTAGCTTGAATGAGCAATACATCGGACCACGATAGCAGATAGAAGCATTGAATTGCACTGACGTCTATCTTGATCACCCTTGGCCCAAATTCTTCTTATTATACGATGGTGTGCACGGGAAGCGTTCGATGGATCATGGAGAAGGAGGGTACGAAAAGCATCCATGACGCCGACAAACGTATCCGATTGAAAAATCCGAATAGTATCGGGTGACGCGGTGTTATTGATGATAGGGAGAAAAAATTCCATTCCGGAAAAGAGAGAAGGGAACGAGTTGAATAGCACATTATCTAAAAGAAAAAAAGAGGTCAACACGAGATAAAAAGTAAACAATAAATCAGGATGCATCGACAAAACTCATCGCCAGGATATACGGATACCTAAGCAGTCAACGACCGAGTCGGAAATCGGAGTGATTCTACGCCGACCCCGCGGAAGGCGGTCGCGTGCCCGTCAATTGTCCGGACAGTCCCGGCGATAAGCTATCCGGGAATTTTTATCTCGGACGTCATCCATACATCCGGAGATAGCACAAGAATATCGTTGTTCCTTTTCGTAAATTCTCACACACTCTCTCCTTACTTTCTCATACCTTCGAATCAAGATTATTACGTCCTCATTCATCGACTGTACCTTCTAGCACAAGCATATTTCTCGCACTGCCCATGCTGCGCTCTTGTTAACTGATCACGGCCGATAACCTCCAGCATGTTGCGCAACGGCATGCTAGGCCCCTCGGTACGCGCCGCCCTGCATCGTCGGTCCATAAACTCCCTCACACCGTCATGTCGAAGATTACAATCCGGGGGAGCTTTCCAGGCAATGCGACCGCCGTCGCCCGCGGAACTTGGAGCTCCTAAGAGGGCAAAAGAGTATAAACGGGGGCAGAGGTGGGCACGGCGGTTCTTCATCATAACAGCCATCGGAGGCGTTATATATCTCGGTGACCGTCAGATTTACGCCTCAGGTTTTGGGCGTTCGCTACGCACATTTGGAACTGGACTGCTTGTGGCGCTTGATTACAAACTCAACTTTCGACCGAAGCCATTAACAGGTGGGACTGTGCAGGACTTGCACAACCGTAATGCTGAGCGGTTATTCAACATCCTTCGTGCAAACGGTGGGCTTTACCTCAAGATTGGACAAGCCATCGCGATGCAGAGTGCCGTGCTGCCGCCTGAGTTCCAAAAGATGTTTAGTCGCATGTTCGACGATGCGCCGCAGGATGACTGGTCCGACGTTGAAGCAGTAATACGGCAGGATTTTGGTAAGAGTGTCGAGGAGGTGTTCGGCGTGAGTTTCACGGGCAAGGATGGCAGGGGCTTGATGGAGCGCAAAGCTAGAGCGAGTGCTAGTGTTGCACAAGTTCATTGGGCCAGACTTCCAGACGGCCGGGAAGTGGCCATCAAGATCCAGAAACGAGAGATCGCCAAGCAGATATCATGGGATCTATGGGCGTTCAAGTGAGTTCGACATCATTTATGCCAGCTATATCAGCCCGCTGACATAAGCGTAGGACCGTCGCATGGATATACTCCAAGTGGTTTGACCTCCCATTGTATAAGATGGTACCGTTCATCACCGAGCGACTCGAGCTGGAGACGGACTTTGTCAACGAGGCCAAGAACTCAGAGAAAATGCGAGACCTAGTCAATGGGGAAAAGTCACTGAAGGGAAGAGTGTACATCCCCACGGTGTATCCCGAGTTCACTACCAAGCGAGTTCTCGTAACTGAGTGGATCGAAGGTATAAGACTTTGGGATAAGAAAGCTATGACTTCCAGATGGCTTGGAGGACATGGTAATGGCTCGCCTGGTGCCGGAAGCCCATTGCCCAAAATCGATCTCGTGAAGGCCCGGCACGAGCTCCGAACGCGGCCTTACCAGGAGAGCCTCAAACCGGAGCGTGAGGAATGGCGGGGCCGACGAGGTCGAGGTGGACTGGGTCTGTCCACGCGAGAAGTTATGACAACTATGGTGGACCTCTTCTCCGCACAGATCTTCAAGTGGGGAGTTGTTCATTGTGACCCGCACCCAGGTAACATCTTCATCAGACGTCTACCCGATGGCCGGGCAGAACTTGTGCTCATTGATCATGGACTCTACGTCTACATGTCACCGAAGTTTCGACATGAGTATGGTACTTTCTGGAAGGCACTCATGACGTTCGATAATAAAACGATTTCGCGGGTGACGGAAGCGTGGGGCATCAAGGCGGCGGACCTTTTTGCAAGTGCCACACTATTGCGACCATACGAGGGCGGAGACAAGCGCACACACAATGGTATCATGAAGGAATTAGAAGGAAAGACACCGGCTGAGCGACATTATGCAATGCAGCAGCGGATGAAGCAGGGCATTCGGGAAGTGTTGGCAGACGAAGATAAGTGGCCGCAAGAGCTGATTTTCATTGGACGTAACATGCGAATCGTTCAGGGCAACAATCAGTATCTGGGCTCACCTGTCAACCGTGTCAAGATGATGGGCGAATGGGCAAGCCGCAGCCTGTTTGAAGACCCCCAGCTGCCACTGAGCCAACGCCTCCAAAATCGATGGCGCCATGTCATCTTTAAGACTGTCATGGCAGCATCAGACGTGGCCTTCTACATCTTCAAGCTGCGCCAGTGGTTGGGGCTTGGAGGAGGAATGGAGGATGAGATGGAGAAGCGGATGAAGGATGTCGCGCAAGACTTCGGCATCGAGCTTCAGCACGATGTGTTTGAAGGTTGAGTAAGTTTCTATTCCAAGGCGGTTGGGAAACCGCACCACCTCGTGTACAACAATCATAACGAATTTCCTTCTCATCCTATGAAAAGCCCGTACAAGTTAGATAGATAGACGATAAGATTTTGGGCATTGTTTTGCTTTAGCATTGGCGTCCAGAGAATCCAGATAGAATCTCTCCACACAGCTGCGGGAGCTGTATACTGGAGCTTGAAGCATCTCGGGAGTACGAGGGAAATATAAACCACTCTACAGTAGATATCAAGGAGCATGTTATCTCACATAAGAGCGTGCGCAATCCTGAGGCAGAGCATTGGGGTTTCAGCAAGGTGATTGCCTCATTCATCATGTGGTGCATGAATGATATGAAGTGTATTGGCCCAGATACTATGGCGCATTTCCCAATGTCGCACACCATATGTTCCGAAAGGGTAAGATAGCCGATACCCGTCCCTGCTATAAACTTGCAACAAGTTCGCATAGACTAATTTCGATTAACCTGCACCCTCCCAGCCCTTGTAGTTAGACGGCTTGGGCTGATCATAGCGTGTTGAAGTGACACCCAGCTGATGGGTCCGTAAGACCGGAAGTGAAGCTCTGGTCGCCGGATATAGGTGGAGTGAGCATGGTAAATAGGTGATTTGCAGTGATCGACTAAGCAGCTAGGGCATATATACCACATTTGGATTTCTCATCGATATTAACTATGTGTTACTTGAGTAGCTTGTCGCAGAGTAGAGTTGAAATCAAGGGTCAAAGATGGATCCTTGGGAGCCTTGGGTTTAGCCCAGGTAACTAACTACCTGGGTTTAATGACCGACCAATGCAACCTGCAAATTTCAGCAGAACCTGCCCTCCTCATTTGGTACTACGTACGGACGGTACGGTTAAGGAATCGGGAACTGCACTCTCGAAGGGGCTGACGGTACCTGTTGCTCTAGTATTATTCCTTTCGATGTTTTGTTCAGAAACTGATGCTAGGCTCAGGTAAGGGAATCTATCTGAGATCGAACTAGCGCTGAAACATTTTGTTTTCGGTTACATGCATCGAGTGCCCTGCAATTAAAGTCGTTGTGTTCTATTGCTTTAGGCTCTGATTGGTAGTATTGTTTCCGCGGCTGGATGCTAATGTTTTGATATCATTGTTCTACTATAGGGCCCACGCTGTCTCGGGAAATGAGGCTTAATTCTTATTAGACTGTACCTAGGGGGTTCAATAAGAACCCGGACTCACCCTGCAAAATAATCTAGTTAAAATAAGATCCTTCATTGCGGTATTCTTTTAAAGCCAAACTTGATAAACTTATATCGTAAGACTCTCCAGACATTGTATGAGAATGTATAGCTTTTAAGATTACTGTAGGAATACAGTAGAAAACATGGCATAGAAGAGCTATATTTCCATTCCAGATTGTTCTTGAACTACGAGGTGTATAATAGACGAATGCAGCTGGTGGAGTTGAAGTTGCGCTTAGTTTAGTTAGTTAGTTGACACTTTATCAGCGCCGTGTACCTGCATCAGTGGGCCGTTCCGATATAGGCTAAAGTAAGGGACTTGTGATGTACTAGCTTAATAGCGTAGGTAGAGGCATGCGATAATGGTTTTCAAGTGTCGTAAATTAACCGCAATGCTGTCGTCGGTGCGATCGACGGTCGCTCTTAAACACTTGACTCGTACGACCGAGTACTTGGAAATCCCAAACGAGCACATTGGAATGAATCCAAAGTCATGGCTCCGTGGCGTTAGATTGGCGGGGATGTATATCCACTTATTGATGTCCCCACTCTCAAGGATGCATGTCTGGCTGGACTCTGATTTTAAGATGGCGTTGCAATATGGGTTATTTGATGGTACAACGTTGTGCGCATCCATTAGAAGAAAAACAGGACGGAGTACTCCTCCAGGGAGCAGCTGATGAAGCCCTCGATTTGGGTCATTAAACTACCACATAATCGCTGCCTCTTATTAACGGAGTCAAGTCCCTATTTAGAATTCCCGCTTCCCCCTAAATCCCCTGACACCTCCATCCAGTCAGATTGTCTTGGACCCTGCACTGCACTAGTGCTGCAGAAGAAAGCTGGCAAATCATGTTGCATTGGACACACTCTAAGGGTCCGTATCCGGGACTGTCTCAGAGTAAATGCGCCGAGGGATTGCGACACCTGACGGCTTTTTGGATCCAACAGGTGCCATTGAGGTAAAAATGTAGAGAAAAGCAAAGAAAGCAAAGAGTAAGTGATCAAAGTCTTCATATGTCGTGCGACGGAGAGTTATGCTGCTGCTCATGGTATTTGTATGGTTTTAATAAAACTTAGACAGCCGGAGGCACCTTGGTTTGGCTTGTGTATCACAGTGTTTGGAGGAATATGGAAATGTTTCGTGCATAGCATCAGCCACATGTAGCTGTGCATGTACGTTCTTTGTTCTGTCCGACCATAAGCATCAACTCAGGCTTGATTTACCAGTGTAGGGACGGTACTTTTGGGTACGTGTTCCGTCGTCTAATAAATCTCATTAAACGCCTTTAATCTCGTCAGTGCCGTTTTCGACCTTAAACCACGCAGCCAATCACCCCGGCATACTCGAAACGAGCTTGGGTCCCTCCCCTGCAAACAGCTTCCCTCTGACTCCCGCTGGCCATCTCAGACGCGCATCAATCCTGTTTCCATCTCGTCTCAAGCAAATAAGGGCACAACACGCTACCTAGGAATCAAAGCAGGGAAAAGGCCAGACCCGGCACGTCCAACTCATCTCCCTTTTCACAAATTGAAACCGCCTAATCCAACGCCCCGACCTTCTTTCTCACGCTCTCCACTGATCTCTAACATCCAGCTACCGACACTGGCGCTCTCCCCACAAGGTGCGCACGCGCTCTGGGCATCCATACATACCGCTTCTCTTCATCCCATTCTCCTGTTCCTGAATCGTTTCGATTCATTCTGTGGCTGACAGAAACTCGAAACCAGACGCCAGGTTCTGTTTCGTCGTCATTTGTCTCCTGTTTCTCCATCCACGCAGTGTCATCGCGACCAACTGTTTCCTGTCAACACACGCTTTGACACCCGGTGGTCATTCAAACCATCGACCAAACCGCCAACTATCGTACGCCCACCCTCCCTCCGTCTCGATCGCTCCCGCTCCTCCACCCCCGATCTTTTGTCATTTTTTCTCGACTTCACTTTGAGTCGCCCTTTCGGTTGGTCTTGCCCCATCCTTTCGTCTTAGTCCCCCGCCTCTTCCACGTTCTCCGCCCTGCTTCGCGCCGCCCGCTCATGCCCTACTGGCTTATCTCCTGGC
>JAASAY010000398.1:0-44686 GCA_014822085.1 Fusarium stilboides | reverse complement strand
GATTTGGAAATGGCTGGTCCAGACAAACAAAGCAAGTGACGTAGCAATAGAAATGCAGCTCCAGGTACAGGTCCAGGTACAGGTACAGGTACAGATTGCTTTATTCCATTAATGGACGTCACTCCAACCAAGTTTGAGAGAAATTTGGAGTTGCAAATATCACTCCTATTGGGTCGAATTGTTTTGTTGATGCTTATTCTTTGCGTCTGGTCTCGCGTTTCGGAAATGCACAATTCGATTCGCTTCGCTTCCACGGGCAAGATGGACTAGGACTCTCAGCTAAGCTCAGCTTCTTTTAGAATCGGCCCCTTTTTTTTGAATCGCTGTAAGTCGTCGCGTCGTATCCTGTCTTGTCGTGTGCTTCGCCCCTTTCATGCAATACTCGAAGAGTGCATTCCTGTAATGCTGCAGCTGTGCAGTATAATCTTGTTTCCTTTTCCGTTTCGATGATTGCACCGCCCGTACTTCGTGACGAAAGGCCAAGCCACGGCCAAGCCTCCGAGATCAATGTCAGCGCCGTGTGAGCCGTGAATGTGGGACAGAGAACACGTCAAATCCGTCAGAGTCGGTCGGTCGGTGGAGTAGGGACGGGTTGTTTAAAGTATATTGGTTGATAGTGCATATGACTGCGAGTGCGAGTGTGAGGGTGTCGTCGAGGATTGAATCAGGAAGAGGCACGCAAAAACAACAAAAGATGGAAATGAACAAGAAATACGAAGAGAGGCTAGGTCTGAGTTAAATTCGACTCGGTAATATGATATAATATGATAGACGAGAGGTTGAATTAAACAAGACGGGGTTAAAGATTCAGGAGTATCCGTGCCGTGATACTAAATCGAGTAACATAGGAACCCAGCAATAGCAAACAGCGGTTTCCCCTGATTGTTTAATCTCGTCTTGCGTCTCGCATAACAGACCCAGGAGAATGGAAACAGGAATAGAAAAAGAACGGAAAAAGGGAATGACCCTTGTTTTAGTAGGGAAATAAGCTCGCTCCCTAAATATCTCTGTTGCTTCGTGTCTCTACGCCTCCTAAGTGAGACTGAGACTAAGACTAGAGCCCGTGAATAGGTTGTTGGGGCGCCTTTTTCCGTGCCGATTTGGCCGCGAAGCAACCTGGGGGACACGTATCCATCCCATCTCACTCACTCACTAAGGTACTCTGCTTTACCCCCAAAGTCAGGCTGGTCTAGAAGGAAAATAAATGTCGCAAACTAAGGTAGCGAACGAAATACATGCCTTTGATCGTCCTTAGCCCTGGCCAACTGGCTGAAGCTAACCTTGTCTTATCCGTCTTTGTTTAGCCTTTTACGTGCCTCGAGCTAGGTAGTCGAAGTCCTAGGGTTACATACACCTCCTGTTAAATTCCATCACCTGCATTTTCCACCCAATGCAATGCAAAGTAATCAATCCCCTCGATTGGATCCGAGAATCCCTCCAGAATAGGCAACTGGTGTTCTCGACTCTTGGCCTTTAGCCCCCATGGTGCCGATTGTCCGGGAACCTGCCAGATTTGAACGTCTTGGCCTTGGAATATGAGGCGAGAAAGAGAGGCATCCAACATAGAATCGTCGATGTAAATGAGATATTCGTACCCAGATGACATTTGTTTCCCTGGGACATTTATCTAACAGAGACAGAGACAGAGACAGAGACAAAAAGAACTTTTGGCTCATGTGCATCTCACACTAGACCAACAACGGATCCATGAATCCCATCACCGCTCAGACATCCATGCTACCCTGGCTCCTGGGCTCGTTTATTTCCCCCGTCACCGCTTCTTCTTTTGGTTTTAATTACTGTATGTAATCCATCAGCATGTGATTCCGGCCAAAATGGAGTCAACTCTTCCTCTAAGTCCCCCAAGTGCCCTTCTCAAAGAGATCATATTCTGCGATGTCCCAAGATATAATAAACACTCCCTCCCACTTCCACCACGATAAGCATGTATATCAATTCCAAAGTCAACTTAATTTGATAACCGGTATTTTACAGCGTCAGCGTAGCAAAGCCATCGACACTCAAGTCATCTCGACGTCACTGGAATGGGATCAAAAATGTCTCCTTTGAACTCTCAAGCTCTTGGACCCTTGTCTTTTGAAAAGAGGCTGAGACGGCGCCACAAGCCACAAGCCACCAGATCCGTCTCCCCTCAGCAAGCTCAAGCTCAAGCTCCCATATCGTACCGTCCACAAACGGTTCCCCGTCCAAGCTCCCAGGGAGCTTGGCACACGCTTGACTCAACCTCACACACAACAGTATCTGCTCTGCTAATTCAGATACGTCGACATCATATATGACGTCTTGTTACTCTACTAACAACCTAGATCCGTCATCTCTAGTTGGATCCGCATTGACCTCTCCGATGCTTCCGAATACCTCGGTATAGATCAACACCAACAGAATGAGCAGATGCAGTTGAGCTTACACTACAATTTGATATCGGTAGCTACACCATGTCTCACATCGCCATTCACTGAGACATCCTCAACACTTTACCGCCTTTCAGTATCTTATCAAAATTTGTATCATGTGAATTGTTTAAGCACAGCAGAAAAGGACAATGCATTTTGCAACGCTACGCTATGATGCCTCAACCGAGGTATGCTTCGATCCTCCATTCAACGCCTTTGCTTCATAGCATGTGTGCACCCCATTGTCCCATCCCGTCCCATATCTTTTGACCGCCAAACTCCAGTTCATGTGCGCCATCCTCATATCGTATGCTGTAATGTGTGTATCGGCTCAACCAAACCCCGAAAATCACTAGTCATTGACATATCAGTGCTCCCGTGTAAACGCCAGACCTCTTCATGCGCCCGTCCAAAATGTCCCAGTTGGCCCCTTATCCAATTGTCTTAGAACATTCACAGCTTCTGCAAAAAGAATGTTTCTTCCCCAAAATGAATCACTTGCCAACACTTCCCCTACAAGACTGACAACACCTCGAGCCCCTTGCCGCTCAGTCTGTGATTGTAAATCAACGGGTTCTAGATCTGCAACCGTCAAGATCCACTGTGTCGTCACTTCTCTTGATACAGAGGTACTCTTGTCCCCTTTGTCTGTAAGGCTGAAGCCCCAGCAAATCAGGGCGCAAACATATACACCCCAGTAGTCTGAGATGTCGGCCCATGGTATCGCTTGATGTCGACTAGTTTCCGCTTTGCTGCCCTCTGCCTTATTGGACGAGGTTTGAAGACGTAGGAACGCCTTTAGAGCACGAGCGGCGAATACAGTTGCTATCGCAGCAGTACCCGAGCTGCACCATTTGCCTAATAGCTTTTGATGTTCTGTGAAAACGCTAAACTCGGGCACCTTTTTGTTAAACACCCAACTCTGACCAGACACCGACAATAGGTGGTAAAGAGGAGTGTGATGTAAAGCGAGGTAGGTACTGGCAATGGCTGAGCCAGCAAATACCCTCGAGATGGGCATTCTATCCATTTTAAAGTTTGCCACATCATCCACAAGACCAACATGTGCTAAAGATTGGCGTTGTGGGAGGTATAGTGAGCATGCAGCAAGCAAGATAGCCGCATCAAAAGCCGGTGCTGAAGCAATATCAGAGGCAGAAAGCGTCCCCAAGTTGGTGTTCGAGATAGTCTTCGGGTCCTTTCTCGTCCGTAATCTTGACCAGGTCTGGGAGTCCTGGGCTTCCCAAGGGTGCGTTGTCGTAGCTGTTAGAGAAATAGGAAGAGTGTTTGGAGAAGAGTAATCCAAGCCACCAGAGACGTGTTGGCGTTCGTGATAACGTGAGCTATGTACGTCCAGCAGAAAACAGGCGGCCAGCAATCGTCGTTGGGCTTCTGTATCGACCCAAGACTTCCAAGCTTGATGTCCACCGCGGGTAGAAGAACGTGAAGCAGATGCGTATTGATTACTGACAACCTATCGGGAGTTGAGCCTGGCGTTCGCGGATGTGTTCATCGAGACAAAGAAGAGAAACATGAAGTGAAGAAGTATTTCTTTTATAATAAAAAAAAAGAGAGAAAATGAAGAGAATGAAGAAGAGAAAGTGGTATCTTGAGAAAATGATAGAAAAATAAACAAAATCAATCTGAACTAACCCTGTGATAAAGTGTAGTGAACCGTGTAGAGGGTTGATGTGACTGTGGCTTTCTACCACGAAAACGTGCATAATACTCGCAGAGCACAATTGTTTGCTTGACGGGCATTGACCACTTTTCAGCTTGTGTAAACTAAGTGTATCAGCCGGTCGATTGCTCCTTGTGAGCTCCTGTTCTCTCAACTCACCACTTTGGACTTTTGCCAGGCATACGCATGAAGTTGGGCCCCCTTCATGCGATCGTCTGCGTCAGGAATGAATTGTGTCGCCAAGGCAGCCATGGCACACTGTAGCACTTGTACATGCTCCGTCTCCTCCTCAGGTGTATCTTCAAACGTGTGCTTGTGAACGATGGGATATTTGGGGTGAACCTTATCCCAGTAGACTTCCAAATAAGACGGGATAGCCTCACTAGCCGCGGTAGGAAGCGATAGGGGCATCAGGTCTTCGGTGCTTAATAGGCTGCCCCCATCTGGAGGCCCAGAGCTGCAGCCGAAATCGAAAACCCCGTCTGATCGTGGTAACGATGGGACAGCTACTAAAGTCTCAGATTGAGCGACAGCCAGTGAAGGGGACATGCTACGAACTGTAGAGGTAGGAATCTGATCGGCAGTACTGAAAGGACTGCTTTCACTATATCCAGGTAATTGAAGACCCATGTCACCAAAAACCGGAGTGTACATTTGCGGCGGGGTGTTGTCATAGGCAAACGAGACAGGATATGTGCCAGTTTCCATACTGGTGCTTCCGCCCGAGGTAGTCTGGTAGGCCGGTGTTTGGTTGGTCCAACCTCCGTTCGTTGCTGGCACAGGGAATTGGGAGCGCCTTGTATTATCTGGAGGAGTCGAAAACGTGCTTCCTGAAGATGACGAAGGCAAAGTTGAACTATCCCAACGTAGGTCTGGTGTTCCACTTTCTGGGATAGGTATCATGGACATATCTGAAATGTTTCTTGGCTGGGATAAACTCGGCCTGTAGGTATCGTTCGTTGTTGGTACCTGCGAATGTCCTATAATATAATAGTTGTTGTCTGGAGTATCGGTCATATCGTGTGACACGCTGTAGCTCTGGTTTGGGCCCGGCGGAGAAGTCATTGATGACCACTGTGGAGGAACCATAGTAGTACTATTGCCAACAGCAGTCATTGGGACCATCTGAGGGTCTTGGAAGTTCTGTGGCATTTGAAGCACGGACTCTCGAGTGTCCGGTGGCAACGTAGGTGTTTTGGGGCTGCGGTGGGGAGTATGTTTTGAATCTCCAGCACCTTTGTCGTCTTGCTCACTATGTTGTGTTAGCCTGAACTTGGATGATCTCGCATCGATTCCCTTGACGTACTGTCTTTGGAGGTGACGATCAAGAAGGTCCTTTCGATGGAAGGCCTTGTTACAGTTTGGAATAGGGCAGGTTAGGTCAGGAGGGGAATGGCTTAGTTGGTGCCGCCTGGATCATGATTAGAGAAGGTGCATCAACATCGGAGAAGATAACAAACCTCAAGTGCTCTGCTCTGGAGAATGTCTGGGAAGGTCAGAAAGGTTGAAGATAGAGAAGAAAGGGTCAACACATACCTTTGGGCACTGATTGCATGTATGAACCGGTACACCTTTCTTTGCCTTGCTAATCTTTCTAGTGATTGGGGTCAACTTGACGTGCGGCTCGGTGCTCGCCGCTCCTGGGAAGGGCCTCATGGGGGCGTTTGATGGACCAGACTGGTTCGAACCATGAGAGAGTTCAGTCGAGTCGACACTTGTGTTGCTACGGCGTCGGCTATTCATATTGGAGTTGGTCTTTGACGACGATGACGAAGACGACGTCGAATTGTCAACAGTAGATGATATCTTGGATGATCCAGGTGGATCAAGCCTATTGATATGGGAAGACGAGGGTATTGTATGATTTAGTGAGGTAACATAGCTTTGAGCAGAGGATGACCTTGAAGTCAAGTCAATGGAACGGCTTCCGGAAGGCTGATGGACGGGTTCGTCGTCGGTATTCATGATATTCTTGAGACTAGCCATGGCCCGTAGTTGATAGCAGAAGCACGAATCAAAACAGGCAATGAGCCCGGAGACTTCGAGAAGGTCAAGCCAAACTTAGTAAGACACAGCCCCCGTGGAGGCGGATGAACAAGTCCCGGCAGATGGAACGTTTTAGGCTCATGTAACGAAGGTGGGCGATGAGGGTATAGAGCAGCGGGTGGTAATAGTGGGGGAGTTGGCGTAGAATTCAATCAAGATCATAGATCATGGATGGGATGGGGAGGAGAGGGACGGCTAAGGCTGGGGGGACAAAGCGTAGGCGATGCTAGCCTCGAGTGTTTGAGCAGGGATGTGGATGGGAAGATGGGGCTCAGTGTAAGTGAGATATTTACTCAAGGTACAAAGATAGGAACCCAGAGAGGCATTGCTAGTTAGACCTGGCAGGGTTATTTGAGAAAGGGTTAGAAGATAGAGTTACAAGGGCAAAGTCGACGTGATTGACCCCAGGTTGAAGACAACCCTGCGAGCTGAGCATGGGGCGCAGGCCCATGGCCCATTGCCCTGGTAGGATGCATGGACGAGATTAGATGCTCGAGGGAGTGTACCTGATGCAAGGCACTGGCTTGCCTGTTGATAGTGAAGCGAGAGGGTGACATGGGCTGGAATGTCGTCGACACCAAGGCAAAAGAGAAGGGCATGGGCATGACATGGCAGACCGTTGGAAGAGTATCCATTGTTTGTCCATGTGCCATCCTTCTCACCTCAATCCTTGTCCAGTTGTCCTTGACCCTTGTCGGATGGTTGCCGCTCCCTGTTCGTCGAGAATGCGACAAGTGGCGGGACGGGGCCGCAAGCGCCATCTAAGCCTTCAAGGAACGGTACCTGATCAAGCGACTAGCGCCCAGGCGTGGTACCGTACGAGAAGCTATTGGCAATGGGTCATTCATTCCCGACCGATCCGATGGCTTGCGGATAACAACACGCGCTTAGACAATGTTGACGTCGATCGTCCAATGCCCTACGAGGAGAGACAGAATGGCGGCCACAGCGACGATGATCAGTAAGAATGGTAGCCTTGACAGAAAGCTTGTTGTATTAACGTCGCCAAGCTCAACTGTCGCAAGCGATGAATTCAAAAGTGCCAACAAGCGACAAAGCAACTCAGAGGCGTAGCTATTTCAAATCTTCAGCTTAGAGAGCCGGGGGTCCTTTGCTTGGTGCTGGTGTAGGGGGGAGCTCGAGAGCTACCTCAGCCCTGAGCACCAAGCCAGCATGGGCATGAGCGCGAGCGGGTATGGCGTCAAGGCGCCTGTTGATGGCTGGTCTAGGGCGATCATGGCTAAAGTGACAACGGGCATCGCATCACGCAGTTAGGATCATGTCTGACAGGGATCGACAAGGTAATGATGTAGGAGAGAAAGATCCAATACAAAAGAGGCTGTGTCAAATAACTTTGGACTGCGACATAGAGAGTGCAGGAACGGCGGCCGACTGTCGCACTTGCTTGCATCGCATCGCTGACAGGTACCGGCTTAGGTAAGAGCTGGTGGACTCGACTTGGTAAGCAGTCCGTGGAGTGTTTGGCTTATGGCAGGCAGGGCAGGGTTCGTCTAAGGAGCCGATGCTGCCGAAAATCATCCACATTGGTAGATCATTGACATTCTATTATTCAGATTTCTCTGTCGTGGCATTGAATTTTCGTGTACGCAGTATAGAGCCACGTTTTTGTTGTACCGGAGTTAAGGTCTAATTCTTACAAGTGCTTAGGTGCAGATGGGTTACCGGTAATTAGTCCCCCACCTCAGCAGCCTCATAGGGCCAGCGCGCCGTTGTACCGTCCATTCCATTGCCCGCATGGCATGGTCCGTGTCAAATTACAGTACTGGCCTGAGCTTTCTTAGCCGGAACCCAGGTTCAAGAGAAATCGCTCACTGGTTGTCCAGCTTAGATTTCATGCTTGACTTCATTTCCTACTGCTATGAATCATGATCAAAACTTTAGATACTGGATCCCTTGTCTTGGTCGCGTCAATTTGAACCCTTGTCTGTACATGGTTAGGCACAAGGGTCACACTGGCCCAGCAAGGCTGGGCGCTAGGGTGTTCAAGCCAACACCCAATGATGGACAGGATTGGACTCAGCCACCTAAAGGCCCATTGGCTGTTGTTTCATGATGACCTGAGGTGAACTATTTTTATATGGCTGCGCCTGTGAGACCCTGGACCTCGCTCGCTTGTTGTGTGATGGCACTAACACCAAGCGCTAGCAGAGTCAAGAGCGTCATTATAATGCTTGTTACATGATCGACAAGTTAATTTATCTAAGGCAAGGCATTCTCGAATTTACGTATCAGTAGACAAACTTTACTTTTGTCTCATAATGCCTTACGGTTTCATGACCCATGGCACAAACAAGGCCAGTGGTCCTCTGACTCGGGAGCCGTTTGGTCCCGACTGAGAGGATGTGGGGCCCGGACCGTTCCATGTTCCACGCTGCATCTCCCCGCCTTTTTCGCTAGAAATGGAAATATAGCACAAGTAACAACTGTGATTTGTCTCTTCCCAAATCAGGCTGATAGAAATCATTCAATTCCTCTGTCGCTTTTGGTCTAGCAAAGTCTTGATTGGGATTTGAAGCCAAGAGTTTGTAGGATTCGGCCCGTCACGGAGAATATTCCTTCCATCCATCAATCAAGAATGCCTGTAGAAGCACTGCAACCATAGATGGGGATGTACAGAACGTGTCCGGCGCTTGAGTCCCGACTATTTTTATTGTCGGAAGCTCTCCTTGACCAATGCAATAACAGGAACAAGCGGTCTTTGTCCATGTAGATCCCATTGGCAAAACCAAACTTGGGTTTCTTTGCCAAGCACTCGCTAATATGCCGTTACATGAACTCATCCCGTCACTAGACATGGGCATATTGCCAACTAACTTTCAGCGCCGATGCACGTCTGGTCTGATTCGCATGTGTTCCTCTAGGAACGGAAGCAGATCTACGCATGGGGACATGCTTACAACTTGGCTACCCTTATCTGCCACTCACCATCAGTCATTCAACTATTCCATACACCGCAATTTGATGCAATCGACAAATCATTCAATTAAATTTTCACCAGATTCCTTTTCAATGACATTCGGTTGACACTATTTCTTCTTTCAAACACACACCCGGTCATCTATTGCATCCAACCTATTCTCGGGTGCGCCGACAGTTTGGATTCTACAAGCCCTAGCATCTTAGACATCGTGACGCTTGCAGATCCAAAAGTGTCCGCTGGGCTTTTTTATGTCTCCGGCATGGTAATTTGCTATCGCATTTCAAGCCAGCGGGAAGTTCCTGATGCCTGATGGACAGAATGTCGATCTTTCACTGAGGGCTGCTGCTGACTGTACGATCGACAAATTTCAACATTGCCATTTTATACTGTACATCACCGCCATTCTCAAAGCGTGTTATCGATTGAAACGTTACCTCAAACCAGTCATTGCCATCAATGAATTGTTGTACTGCACGAAAGATAGCCGCCTAGACGCCTAGACGCGCCAGCCCCAGGATGTGGCATCTCGGCGCCTGCGCCTCCGGAGACTTGAATACCCTGGAGGACTCAGACTCGGACTGACATAACCCGATAATTCAGCCTCATTGAGGGGGCCATGCATATTCGCTTGTCTTTGTGTGATGTTATAAATAAACCTGAGCAGGCTACGAGTTGACTTCCGAGTCCACATGATTGTTTGTATATGCAGTAGATATTCATACGTAAGGAATTTGATCTGATACAGTGAGAGAGTAGGATACACAACAAAGACGTATCGTAATAAACCGACAATGAAACTCCTCCATTACTACGCCCAACTGTAGTACCGCGCAGGGTACTACAAGGGGCGAGTCTGTGTTGGCTTTGGCTCAGCATGCTCAAGGTCACACTATAGCCGCGAGTGAGCACTCGATACAAACAAAAAGCCGGAACGCCTTGTATACCAGCCTTGTATTAAAGCACACAGCCGAATACAGATTAAAATAATAATCCAAAGCCCGTCGCACAAAACATCTGTCGTCCTTTTACGGTGGCCCTGCACCCTTACCATCTGGACATTTTTATTTCAATCTTTTCATATTTGTAGAACCATACCGTTTCCATTTATAGCTTGGAGGGGGCGGTTGGCGTGTTGTTTGATGAGTCTTTTGGCGACTTGGCGTGGGCATCGCTCTCTTCGGACTCGTCGTCGCTGGGAGGTCGGCTGCTATCGGTAATATTTCCTCGGCTCTTGGTCATCTATATGCTGTTAGTCGAGCCGCGATCAAATTGTATATGCTCAATGCTTACCCATCCTCGAACACCACCGACAAGTCCAAGGGCGTAACCAGTGATGAACTCCTTGGGTGTGCCAGAGGCACCGGGGGTAGTGGGGGATCGTAGTGCCTCGGAGCTGCCAGCACTGTTAAATCGGGCAGGGCTCTGAGGACGGCTAGTAGGCCAGAACTGCTTGAGCTCGCGACCGAGTTCCTGGCCAGTGGTGGTCCAGTTGTTGGTGATGTTCTCGCGCAGATCCTGGACGTGACGCTTGAGGTCGAGTTCGTTCTTCTTGAGCCAGCTCACGTTGAGCTCCTGGCGGGAGGTACCACGCTTGAACTGTCGAGCAATATACTTTTCGTAGTCACGGACGATTCTGGGTATTGTCAGAGTTGTTTATTGTATACCAAGCGACAAACTTACCTTGTGATAAGACCGGTTGTGCTGACACCTTCTGTTCGCTGAGTGACAAGGAACTTGCCAGCAGCCTTGATGGGTTGGTAAATGTCGTCGCCCTCATCGGCACCGTAAGGAAGGTCATCGTGAGCAACGTAATCGAGGTTGTGATCGTCGAGGAATTCGGGAGTGACAATCCATGGGCAGTCTTCAATAACTTCGTCGACCCATTTGCAGTGACGGAGGGTCTCAGCACGCTCAGCGGCAGACATAACAGTCAAACCCTTGCGCTTGTGTGTTTCGTGGTCGCCTGTGACGCCGACAACCAGGGTTGTGTCGGGGAACGCCTTCTTGGACTGCTCGAGCTGTCGCATGTGGCTAGGAGTTGTTAGCATGGCATGATTTCACGACCATGATTGCAATGCTCTGTGTTACAAGCAATGCAATGCGGAGGTGACCTACCCAAGATGGAAGAGATCGAAAACACCATCGGCGTAGACACGAACAGGTCGACCGACAGGAGGAGGGTTGGTCTTGTAACCACCAGCAGGATCTTGCAGCTTGCCAATGGGAGGAGGAGGCATGGCCTCGATCCTTCGCAGCTCCTCTTCATCGAGATCCCTCAGCGAAGGCTTACGGCCCTTTCGACCGACTCGCTCAGCAATGTCGATGCTGGCCTCGGTGGTGTCGCTGGGCTCACCAGGGTCGAGGGCATGGTCGGCGCCATTGTCGAGGATACGGTCCGAGCTAGAGCGTTGCCTCTTAGGAATTGGACCTCCAGGAGCTGTGGCGCGATTGTGAAGACGTCCCGACTCAGCGGCGGTAGTATCGCCCTCCTCGCCCGAAGCATCACGCGACGACGTCTGAATACCGTTATCGCCAAGGTCAGCGGCCGACTCGACACGAAGGGAGTTTCTCTTGCGCTTCCCGCCCTGAGAGGAATTTGATGGCGACGACATGGCTAAGAGATAAGAGACGGGAGTGGTGACGATGACGCGGCTTCGGGTGCGGGTTGTGGGAGAGAAAGAGAGGCCTGGAAAGTAATGACCTTGGGTCTAGGTGTCTGCGTGTCCTAATTATGTGCGCTTGGGAAACAAGACGGGGAAACAGTAGCAGAACAGCCAACTTCAACCTGGAGAAACGGTTACGGATACCGAAGCAGTTCCACGTTGACGCGAAAAAAACCGGGCCTTGGACTGGGTCTGGACTTTTATCAGAGCTGATTGGGTTTGGGACGTGGTAATCCCTGCAAAAATCTGGGGTCAAAAAACTTGGCTCGCCTTACAGCAGCACCTTAGACGGGAGACTTTAAGACGAGGATACCGTCATTGATGACAAGATTTGGTGGTTGCTAAGAAGAGAAACAAGAATTCAACAAGTTTAGGAGCAGAGAGAGGCAAAAAGAGACATCACATCTGCATCTGCATCTGCATCTGCATCTGCAGTACACTCCCCCCCGCCCTCCTCCTCTCATGGAATGTCTCTCCCGAGTTTCTCCTTATTTTGGTTTTACGAGGTACCTCACCTTACGTCGAAATGACAGACATCGTCTAATTAAAAAAGTGGCCCGGCTCTCTCGTGTCAAAAAAGGAGAGCAATCTCGAATGTTAATAGCGCAACTGCCACAACCGGACCTTAGATGAGACGGGCAATTGCTCTCGTGACAATGCTTGTTGCTTGTAAATTGTGCTCAACATGAATTTCGAGCATCTTAATGTTGGTTTTTGAACCGACGCGAGTTGGATCAGATGTCAAATTCCCTAACTTGGCTGGGACTGTGGCGTCATCGCTGTCACCCCCTTTCGTCTGGTTGGGTCTCGAAAAGGGGAAGGGAGAAGCTTGCGGAAGCTAATTGTTGAGCTCCATATCACATGATGTCACACGTGATGGAAGTTCAATGTGCGCGGTGATATAGGGGATGGGTATGAACTCATGATGCCCCGAGTGACCTACCATCATGAGCTCCCGCTTGTTTCAACTACGACAAGAAAAGGCAAGGTGACAAAAGAGCCCTCGACATGCAGATGAAGGCGCTTTATGCCTATTATTAACCTTGATGCTGATGCAGAGTGGTAAAGTGATCACGTTTCAAGGGGTCACCAAGCAAGTGATATATGAGAATGCCCTCGCTTTCGATTGGACCTTGGACACATTGAGCCTTCGTCTCGGCAGGCGAGCTACCTCATGTGCTAACTCATCGTATGAAAACGACTCGGGCAGGTGCTTTTTGTGTACTTGTATTGGAATCATGAACATGATCCCAAACCTCGAGCCCTTTGCTGCTCCCTGATCAACCGCATCCCTGGGATCGCAGCCAGGAACAATTACATGGAAAACACTCTGGATGAGTCCGAATGCCACCCAAACTCAACAACGCGGAGTGAAAGCCAGGATTTTCTCGGGCCATCGCCGGATTCATCCTCGCAATTGTTGACTTACTGCAGAGTCTGGAAGCTTCTCTTTGTCGCTCTATGGCCTTGTAAAACAATTTACGTCTCAAGTCATGGCTCCCTGGAAACATCTTTGACAGAACCCTGCCTTCACGGACAGACCATCCCCGAAACAACAGTTAGTTGACGATACTATAGCGCTAATTGGTGGGCCTCTGAACATCCTAGTCAATGGTAACCAAGCGATGCCTGTCAACCAACACCGACAATAACAATCGAAATAGTCAGATATTGTCGGTTTATCATCACAAGTTTCTGTCAGGAACTTGAACACTACTGCTTCAAACGTTCATAGGGCTAAAGTGTATCACGAGATTTGGTATAACCGAGATTAACTCGATCCTATTTCTCTATGCCCCGTTTCAAGTGAAACAACCAACACTTGGCTCTGCATCAGCCTCTTTGACCTTTGTTATAACCGAGCAGATGGTTCGTTTTCTTCTGTTTTATCAGTTTCAAAGCGAACCAGGATATGTCACTATCCCTGATCCACCCTCAGCTATCACCTTTAAGCTTGCTAAAAGTCCGCCAATCCAACCAACTCGGTTATCAGACCCTTCGAATAGGCTTAAGCCAAGCCTCTATTGTACCTGGCGAGAATGTATCGAGGTTTCAGCGACCACTGCAGCCAAATGGCCGCGGCTTGGCTAGACGTTTTTGGACTTAATGCCTTGAGCTTTATTTCCAGGGTTGCTATACCTGCATGAGGCCAAGGAATGCTAACACTTCATGACCTTCCTATATAAAGGGCATGTTACCCCAGACGAAGATCTAGTTTGAAGAACGAACAGGACATTCTTTGCAACATTCTTTCATAATTTCTTTGGCAGACACGGGCAGGCCCGCAGAACCACATTCTTTTATTGCTTTATACTCTCGTTTCTACCAGCACTCGTTTAATCTACGTTGATATATCCAAAATGCGGACTGCTGCCCTTTTGACCCTTGCCAACTTTGGCTCAGCCTTTGCTGCTGTACAGCTTTACGGCCAGTGCGGTGGTGGCGCTTACACTGGAGAGACTGAATGCCCCTCAGGCTCTTCATGCGTTGTCGCAAATGAGTGGTACAGCCAGTGCATCCCCGGTGCTCAGGGTGGTGACTCCTCCTCCGAAGAGGTCGCCCCCGTCGAGCAGCCCGATGCAGAGGCTCCTACTGTGGAGGTTCCTCAGGTCACTGAGGCCCCTGCAACTGAGGTCCCTGCCGATGCCAGTGATGACAGTGAAGAAGATGGCAATGCCAGCCAGGAAGAGGAGGGACAGGATGCCAGCGAGACTACCGTTCCTCCTGTTGTCCCTGAGCCTGAGGAGGGCGATGAGGAGGGCTCCAGCGAGGAGCCCGCCGATACTCCCATTGACGCCCCGGTGGCCGACTCTACTGAGGCCCCTAACAGCGAGCCCGCCGCCGAGGCCCCTGCTACTACTCCTACTTCCGGCTCTGGCTCTGACTCCGAATCTGGTTCTGGTTCTGGATCGGGCTCCGGCTCTGGTGGCATCACCCGAACTATCCCTGCCTCCAGCGGTGCTACTGCTGTTGCTACCGCTATCCCCGTCTCTGGCGAGCTTGACGGTGGCATGGTCTACTATGACCGATCTCGTAAGTCCCTCACCATCAACTATCTCAGATTTAGCTAACAGTATCCAGCTGCTGTCTGCAAGGACCAAGAAGAGACTGGTGAGGACGATGCCATGTTCATCCTTGAGGATGGTGCCACACTCCGCAATGTCATCATTGGGCCTGGCCAGGCTGAGGGTATTCACTGCAAGGGCACCTGCACTCTCGAGAATGTCTGGTTCGAGGACGTCTGTGAGGATGCCATCACCCTGAAGCAAGAGTCTGGCACCTCTACCATCCGCGGTGGTGGTGCTTTCCACGCCTCTGACAAGGTTGTCCAGTTCAACGGCCGCGGCACCGTCGAGATCTCCGACTTCTACGTCGAGGACTACGGTAAGCTTGTTCGATCTTGCGGTAACTGCAAGGATAACGGTGGTCCCCGAAATGTTGTTATCGACAACGTTGCTGCTGTCAACGGTGGTATTCTCTGCGGCAGTAAGTCAACTCAGTATCCTATTTTGTGGACTTATAAATAACTAATTTTTTAGTCAACACTAACTACGGCGACACCTGCACCATCTCCAACTCCTGCCAGGATGAGGGCAAGTCTTGCGATCTCTTCGAGGGTAACTCGGACGGAAGCGAGCCTTCCAAGCTGTCCAGTGGTCCTGATGGCACTTCTTGCAAGGCTGACAGCTTTTCTGAGACCTGTTAAATGAGTTGTTCTGGATTGAGTGGAGGTAGACATCGATAGAATCTAATATATAACTAGTACCTCAATTTCTGCGTGTTATTGTGTGTGTGTTAGGGAAGGTCGCTAAATCTTACTTCATGCTGAGACCCGGGTTTGTCTTGGATTTCGATGCTTTCGTGTTCATACCTCCTCAAGTAAGCACCCAGGGACTGAGGATACCGCCTTACTCCTTCATTACCTCCACCTCGAGAACCCTACATGCCCGTTGTTACCTCGAACTCGGAGACCCATCTGGCATTCCAATAGAGCACCGAGGGTTGATCTAGCTTAAAAATACAAGTTACGGTTAGAATGAAATGAATGTTAGTATCGTCACTCAAGGACCTCACATCGATCTTGTCAATCATTTGATTGTGATGCTGGGTTTATTGATCTAGGTTAACTTTCTACTTGAGTAGGCTGAACACTCATGGGTCCCATCGCGTGACACCCCTCCTGTTTATAACCCAACAGACAACACAATACCTGCCATGTGTAACTTCCGTGACAATCATCTCCCACTACCATCCAAGCCCATCAGCGGGCGGTTTTCAGATTGCCAGGTGCCTTTTACCCCCAGAAGCTTCCAGCTCCCAGGAAGTCTTCGAGACAGACATCGGAAGCTTGTGCAAGTCGCAGAGACTCAGCCTTGACGAATGGTGCGGCGAAAACCATCTTCTGGATGTCTTGGGGGTGGTCTTCGAGGTCAACGCGAGGTGGACGGGCAGTGCCCTGCTTCGCCCATTTCTTGATACTGCGGCGGGCGCATGCAAGCACGAGCTGCTTGTTGTAGTTTCGGATACGGGTGCGTTCCATGCTGTCGTAGTTCTGTATGGCCTCGATGCGGATGGTCACATCCGTCATGCCTTGGTTAAGTTCGACATACTTGGGGCTGAGGCGGGCGTTTTTTGAATCGCGCCATGTCCACAGGACTGCACCAGTTCCGTAGTCGAGAGTTAACCCAAAGTACGCTGGGGCGTCTGCCGAGCGCTCTGCCTTCTGAACAGCGTTGGCAGCCTTCTGGGCATCGGTGAGTGGAAGGTTTTCTCGAAGGTGGCCGACCTTGAGATGGGTATGCTCAAGCTTGCGGTCGGGGAGAATGGGGTTCTTGGGAGCATTCTGCCTCGCGTTCCAATCTTCAAAGAGTGAGTTCAGGAGCCGGTCCCAGTCGGTGACTGTGGATACGATGGGAGGGTCGGCGACGTCTTCCATGTCCAGAAAGGTATCCAGAAGCTTCGATTTCTCTCGCATAGTCAACTGAGCGTGACGGGTAACTCTGGCATTGGGACCGCGAGAGGCAACGACTTGACGATCTGCTTGGACGCGGTCGATCGTGATCTCTGGCTTCACAGGCTCGGGAGCGTTCGCCGGAAAGAAGAAGGGAACTTCAGCCATGATGGGCTTTGGGGAAGTGAAGAGTGTGAATGAATGTGGGAGGTATGATTGGGATATGCTTGTGAGCAAAGATGTTGGTGGTGATGCCTCGCGTGAAAAGAGGGAGGAAGCATGCAAGAGGAAGAGAGAAAGAGGCGGCGAAGGATCAGAGGGAGGGCCTTTGATTTTCGCTGTGCAAAAGGATTTTCTTTTTCTCTATTATTGTGCGGACTGTGAATAACCATTTGCAATAGCATGACAGTGCTGGAAGTGCTGGCAGCTGTCAAGGGATCTTCCTATTGTTCTGGATTGCATAGCACAGTTGGCAGTGGCACGGCGCTCTTGACAGTTCCTCAGCCTTGTGGTAGCGAGAAACATGAGAAGGTGAGAGCAAGGCTCAACCACGTCTTAGGATGTGATGATAGATTCAAGATCTCGGATATCGGAGTAGAGTGGGGAAAGGAAAAGCCGTACTTCGATGCCAGCACAAAGTACAGTCCGCTTTCGCGCGTGGCCAAACAGACCACCAATCAGGTCTGCCTCTCTTACGTACCCAAGAGTAGATATCTACTCAAGGTTAAGTGACCGTATTATCGAGCAAGCTATAAACCTATTCGACTGGCTGTAATTCTCATGTGTCCGATGCCGAGATCGAGAGATGCGTTGTATGAGCTTTGAGGCGGAGCTTCATCAGAAGGAAGGGAAGGATATCGGATTTTGGGTAACCCAAGCACATATGGGGGTGATAATAGGGCGAGATGGGGGAGAAGTCGGTGATGTCGGTTATCAGATACGAGAGAACATAGCGAGGTCGCTATAAGGTGTAAAAGAAAAAACGCACTTCGATGCCAGCACAAAGTACGTTCCGCTCATTCGAGAGCGCGTGGCCGAACAGACCACCCATTAGGTCTGTCCCGTTTACATGCCTAAGAGTCGAAACCTAAGGTCAAGTGGCCGTATTGCCGAGCAAGCTTAAAGCCTGTCCGACTGGCTGGGGTTCTCGTATACTGATGCCAAGATCAGAAGATGTGTTGTAGAAGCTTGGAGGTAAAGTTCTATATGGGAGAGTAGCGAGGTGCACGGGATGATTATCAGCTCGGATGTTGTCAATTTCCGAGAAAAGGCCATGGCTCACGGTGGAGGAGTATTCGATTGTAGGTCGAGGAGTAGTAGGTAATCGGACGCAGATTGAAGGGCAGCCTTGAAATCAATCTTAAAGTAGGGAGAGACTCCATCTCTAAAGGCTAGTTCCAGAGGCACGAGCTCAGATGGCGAAGGCTGTGAAGGCACGCCAGGCAGTTTCCCAAGCTCCTCAAGAGTAAGTAGCCGAATCTCAGCAGGAGCTGGCCAAGGAGGCAAATCGGCAATGATGCCGCCTCACTGATGAAGAGCAGCACCTTACAGCGGCATCGTGCGGGTGGAATGACGAAGAGCTGCGCGGTGGAAGATGGAGAATGATATGAAAGGGGACTTGAAAGATGACAAGAATGTGTAGAGAGAGGTACAGTGAGCGTGTAGGGAGAGTGTGCAGAATGTGAAGAATGTGCAGAGTGTGCAGAGTATGTGAGGGTTTGAGGGTTTGAGGTGAAGGTGGAGGGAGGAGAAGAAAGAGCGGGAGGCACGCGATTTTTAAATACGCGATACGCAGGCAGCAATCAGTAAACGCGGGAAGGTAAACAATAGAAAGAGAGAGAAAGTGGAAGGGCTTCTGTTTCCAGAGACGAACGGGTGGTGACAGGTGCCTGACGGTGTTGACTGATGTTGACGGCCGTTGCCAGTGACAGTGGGAAAAAAAAGGTCTGGACACCAACCCTCGAACGAGGGGCAACGCGGTGAACTGTAAGGACAAAGAACTCGTATGTCGCGCCCGGACGTACGCCTCTTCCCATCATAACGCCAAATTGTTACGACAGGGCAATTCCAGGCTCTGAGGGGCGCGCCTGGAGTGCTGTGTTGCTTGTGAAACCTCCCTACAATATTGTGGTATCTCTTTCAAAGTACCTTCGAGTTTCCATATCGCCAGTGAGCAACTCATCCGCTAGGTAGTGGTGAGGGTATACTGTTTCCACTAGTGATAGAGATGCTGCTGCTGTTGTTTCTCCTGCTGTTTCTGTTGATGTTGCTCAAAGGTCCAATGCACTGTCGAAGTAGGCCAAGATTGGCTAATTAGAGGAGGCTCATCAGGATTTTGTAGAAGGATCCCAGGAAGTCTCTGACTGCTAATTGGAAATGGGTACCCGAATATGATTCCCAGTGAAATCCTGAATTGAGTAGGTATGGGCTACCCTGTGATTGGGTCCGTGGAGGTGATTTGTCGGGAGGGCAATTCGTGGCAGAGACCCTCGTACTCAAGCAGAATGCTTGGTTCAACTGAGAGTGCAGCTTGATGAAGGAGGAGGAGGCATGGCGGATGGTGTTCTTGACAGAGATGGTTGGTACGAGAACCATCCACTCTATGATGATCCGTGACAATGTGGCGAGGGTTCATGCAATGTTGCCAGTCGGAAAGGTGGGAGATTTCGTCCTGGCGGGCGATCAAATTCTGGAAACTGCGAGGAGAATTGACTACCGTCAACCAGAACTTCTTCGGATTTGCATCCGAGAACGGCTTGAAGATACCAGAGAAACATGTGTCCTGGACAAAGTTCTCCTTTATCCAGGCAGTCAAGCGAGGGGTGCCAAGCGCTTCAAGCTGAACGTGTACCTCTGCTTTGAGTTCGATAACTCATTTGTAGTACTTTCTCGGGGCTGATTCGTACCGATTCTTGAGAACTTTGACGATATGCATTCTGTTGGAGCAACAAGGATGAGCAACAGTGGAAAAATAAACCCGTTGAAGGTGCTGTATTGCCTTTTTGTGACTGGCAGGAGGCAGAGACCATCCCGTCGGTGGGTTTGACGTGAACATTGGTTTTCAATAGCTTCGAACTCGGCTTTCTCTAGGGTATAACCACATATGAGCTTGACCTTGTCGGCGGTGCCATATCCTCCCGAGGAATCTCGCCACGAGAATCGGAGTCCACGCTTCTTGTCTACCGCAACGGTATACCATGCTGTCGCGCACTTTTGTCTTGATTTCTCACGGATTAGAGAGCCTTGCTCCCCCTCTTTCTTTTAAGTGACGCCGGCTTAGAAAGAGGAAGAGTCTCAGTTCAAATGCCAGCCGGGACGCCGATGACCTTAATTTTTGGGGAGGAAGCCGGAGGAGACCCTATGTCTGAGGAGGGTGAGGCGAGAAGGTAAGGAGAGAGGATGAGGGTGAGGCGAGAGCTTCAAGTGCGAGGTGGTAAAATAAAGCGCAAACTAACTCAGGTCAGTTATTAAAGCTGCAAACAAAGTGTGGATAGTGCTTCGTCTATTGTATTCTCACCTCAATAACTCCGTTTGGTTTTTCGGCTCTGCTTCTCTCAAACAGACCTCGTCGAGTCGCGAGTGGGTCTCTAGGCAGCCCGCAGTCAAATGGAGGGAGGTCCGTTGGAAAAGCTGTGGTAAAATATGCGTGCTTTCTAATGGTTTTCCACGAGTTAACCTATGGATCGACCCGAGCCCACCCTGAGGTTAACTGTCTAGTGAGGTAATGCAGGACGAGGTGAAGTTATCCGTTGTGCTGGTGAAGAAAATTTGGAATGTGATGGAGGAAGGAAATGAAACGAAAAGCATTTAGAGAAGAAGATGAAGGCCTGGGCAGGATAAGAAAAACAACAGTGGCCCTGAAACCAGCCTGCAGGACACAAGTGCCCACAGTCACGGTCACAGTTTGTCAGTAGGTGGCAGTGGCAGTGGCAGCCCATCCCAATTCCAAATCGATTGCCTCTGATATCGGATAGCACTGCTCAACGAAGCCTGGGGCCTCAGGGGTAATAGGCCTTCCGCATTCTCCCAGCAACATGGCGTCGGATGCCTTGCTTGGAAGAGACACTGCCATCTTGAATCGCTAGCTCATAGTCAAGGACTGGGAACGCCGTAAGACTTGACTGTTCTACGTCCATGATTGACATGTATTCGGCTCCAAGTTCAGAGTAGAAGAAAAATCTCATCCTTAATTTAGACTAACTCTTATGGTGTCTTATGATTATTTTCTAGTAGTTTTGCCTAAGATATGCACATATTTGCCTTAGTCTATAGGTTTGATCTGGGCTCTACCCCTCCTTTGTCCACTTTATCTCGTACATAACGTCAAATGAATCTCGTCAAACTTTCGAGCTGTCAAGGCTTCGTTGTGGCGAGCCAAAGCAACGTTGGCGGGAGCGGCGATACGAGTCTTGGCCTCACCTTCGCGCAGGAGGTTGGTGAACTCCCTCTTCCATGGCAGGATACGAGCGACGATCTTGCCGGGGCGTGCCTTGGCCGCACGGAGGATAGCATCGTGCGCGAGCTTGTTCTGGCCAGCAGTCCAAACATCTTTGGCGGTGGCAGACTCGTCTAAGATGACAATGTCCGTATCGTCAGCTTCATATTTGAAGCCTGGAGCTGTCTGGTACACCAGTGCCGGGGGATCGTCGTACTTGGTTACTGGAGCAACTACAAGTCCCTCATCTGTCGTCTCCCAAACGGCGGTCGGCAGATTCGGTTCAGTGGTGTTCCAAGGGGTAGCCACAGGGTGCTGGCCGGCTGGTAGGTTATCGCTAGACTTTCCATGCTCGATGATGGAAGGATCATCGTCTTGCTCGAACGAATGGAACGAGTCGTCAGATTCAGAGTCGGGCTCCGGTTCGATGCACTTAGGCTTGGCATCCTCGTACTTGGGTTGCTCGCAGAACTCAACCTCAAAGTTCTCTTGCTGAGAATCATCGGGGTGGTAAAAGTACACAGTCGAGACACCTTCACGCTCAGCGTCCTCTGGGCCAAGGTGCTCGGAGTTCCCCTGCTGAGGAGCAGCAGGCCCGTCCTTTGCTCCATCACCAGCCTCGTCAGTGTCGGGGATCTTGCACATTTCGACAGGGCCAGAGACGGCTGCTGCGACGATACGCATGACGGTGGTCGTCTTGCCAGAGCTTGGTCCACCTGTGATGAAAGCCCATCCGAATTGAACAGAGCGGAGAGCTTCGACAAGACACTGAACTTCACCGTCAAACTGCCCTTCACGGTAAGCGCGAGCAAGAACAGGGAACTTCTCAAGGAAATTCAGCATAATGGGACTAGACGTGAACGCCGTACTGTGGTTCCCGAAGCGAACAGCAAGAGGCTTGTTGGCGGCCTCAGTACGCGAGTTCATTGCGGTGATCGCGTCGCATTCTGCTATGACCGTAGTAGCATCAGGCTTGTAGTAGATGTTGGCTTGGAAACTAGTGTAGTTCTTGAGGGCTATCTTGGCACGAATCATCTTGTCATGCTTTGTCATGGTAGCTTGGCAAGTGAGGATGGCGTCAAGAATCCTTGGTGCAGCTTCCAGTTGCGGTCGAACTCAAGATCGTGGATGACGAAAACTTGACTCCAGTCGAGGTCGACACGGAGGTGACGCACGGTGGATAAGACAGTGGAAGTCTGGCTAGCCGGAGTGGAAAGGTGCAGGCGCCTTTTAACTGCTGGCTAAGAACATCAGAGCCATTGGCCTGATGCGAAAGCTCCATCGGCTCAAACGCATAAAGAGTTGCCATAGACTTGGCGTCCTCTGCGGAGATGTCATTGACAGAGATGGTGTCGAGTATTGTCGCGAGAGGGACGATCAACTCTGTGAACTTCTCAGGTTTGGCACGATTGCGGATGAGGAACTGGAAGTGCATCTGAGGCTGGCTGCACTGTCCGACCGAGATTTCTAGGTGCACATGGAGGCCAGCATAGGGACCAACGCCTAGGCGAGCAATAGTACCAGCATGGAAGCCAGGAAGGAGCTCGTTTTTAATGCCCATGAGATGATGAAACCAGCCTGTGGATTGCCGCTTCATGTTGAAGACGGTTTGTTCGTCTCGGTTGGTACCAGGCTGACCAACATCTTGTCCGTGAAAACTAGAATCTTGAGCGATCTCTCTGAATGGGTGACGTTCAAGAGTGCTAGGAGCAGAGTGGACAGAACGCAGCGAGTCAGGGCGTTCGATCTCGCGGAACGAGTAGTCATTGCAGGCGGATGCAGCGTAAGCTGGAGTGAAGCGAGTTGAGGTTCGTTGCTGCTGTAGCTTCTGGACTGCATAAATGACGTGGTCGCAGTTTTCTTCCCACGCGTAAAACTCTGACAAGAAGACATCTTCGTTGGAGGTAGGAACAGAGTTGACCAAATCGTCGAGCATCCATTCGCGGAGAGCGTACTCGTCGTCAGGGACAACCGAGTTCTCGAAGGGTGATTCCAGAAGCACGAGCTCAGATGGAATAGGGTCAAAGGGCACGGTAGGGAGTTCTTCTCGCTCCTCGGTAGGAATGAGGCGCTGGATCTCGGCAGGAGTAGGCCAAGGAGGTAAATCGGCGATACTGCCGTCTCGCCTTGAAGCAGGAAGAGTGGTGCTACAATTCCAGCGAACTCACAGCCGCGATCATATCGCACTTTGCCATGGCTATGGGGTCATCAGACTTGTGGTAGATGTTGACCGTAACCCCAGCATAGTCCTTGATGGTAACCTTTGCGCTCACCGTCTTGTTGGTCTCCTTGTCAGGGTGACAGCGATGATAATATAATGATATATAATAAGCTTTGAAGTTGCTCCTACCGTGTAGTTAGATGGGTGGAAAGTAGCCCTCCATTTATACCTAGACTCAGGTATCTCCTGTTTGCTTACCTTGCTGCCACCGTCAGAACAGTGCGTTTGTTTGTGCCTATGATCTTCATGTTTGGCAGAAGAGCAGCGGTTGCGATGGTGCACTGACTTGGGAGTATGGGATGATATGAGAATTATTAGGATAATTCATCCTCAAGTATGAATAAGATGATCCTAAAGTGGATATGAGAATGTATAAAGAAAAGTAATAATTTAGAAGAGACTGCTAAGAATAGGTATGATAATGATGGAGAGAAAAGAAGAAGCCGGGGCCTGCGCATTGTTTGTTTCTCACCACGGCTGCCTAAATGTGGTTTCCTCAGAGATGCAGATGCAAGAATACAAACAAAGATATTCACGTGCAAAACAATAGAAGAAGCCCACCTCAAGCTTTGCAGTTTCTTATTGATTCCCCACAATCCCCTCTCTTTCTCGTTCTCACCCTCCGTTCTTGCTTCACACCCCACACAAGTTCCTCTCGAGCTTCTGCTTCGGCTTCTTCGCACTTCGCAAAAGTCCTCCTTAATTCTCCCTACCATGCTGCACATATAATCTCTTTCAACCACGGCCACAAACCTTACATATATTTATTCCCCTTCGGCTTCTTGGCACCTCACAGAAACCCTTCAGGTTCTCGACGCTCCTTATCATATTGCACACAAGGCCCCTGGCAACCTTTTCTTAACTCGGACGGAAACTCCTCACACACCTTGGCCCCTACTACAGCATGGACGACTCTAAAGAGCCGTGCGACTATGGGAGTCCCCCGAATGCTCACTCGCCAGAGACAGATATCTGAGTCGTACAGCTCTGACGGCTGTAGAGGACGCCCCTTTCAATGACCTTGTCAAGCTCATTTACCCCGAGGCATCCAAAGTCACGACTGAAATGGGAGAGGATTTGATGCAGGACATCTTTCGAGACGAGGGAGCCCGAAAGAGGGGGATCATCAGCCTTCCTGGAAATATCCATACTCCGAAGACCACTGCTGTTGGGGAAGCGGCCGGCATGTGGATTGAAGACCCCCCTCCTTCCAAGGCGGCGACGGTCAAACGAAAAAGAGGAGGGGAGGGCTTTACAACAGCATGATATACTGTGTGCTGTGGACAAGAAGAAAGGCGGTCTCCGATTTTCATGGTGGGATTCCACCGGGGGTTATGGCAATGCCGATAAGGTCTGGTTGGTGTCTAGATACACTAACGCCCGAGTCGAATTCGACGCAATCGAGGCCTATGATGCGTACTGGGATACTAGTAACGCGACTTACAACCGTGCGCTTGCAGTCGCTCTTGGGCGGCGACGAATCGAACAATTTGCAAAGACTGGGCCACAGGAGATCCTCCCATCATCGACATTCTTGCCAACTACCGCTCTGACGCCCAAGCTGGCACGGGATGAACAGGCTGAGACCATGAGAAAGATCTTGCAACAACTCATCTGGCGAGATAGGCTAATATTGTCGTCCTAAAGACTCCTTTCTCCTCCTCTCCTTGCAAATTCGAGGACGCTCATCCGCCACGAGTTGACCTGTCTGCTTCTGAGTTCTCTCGCAGCATCGACGAAGCTGATCCCGAGAAGTGGTTCTCGTCTTGTATGTCCGAGAAGAGAATGAGAACGACTCCGAGGGTCATGCCATGAACCACCTCAAGCATGAGGAGGAGCACCGAAAGCTCATGGATTACGCGGTCAGCAAAATTGACATCGCCGTCGGTACCCCGGTGGCTCTGGCAGATTTCGCGAAGCACGTCAGCTGGTTCGCATACCTCATCATTCTTGATGAAGCTGCTCGCCTGACAGAGAATTTGTCCGTCGCATTGCAGGCTTTGTGGCAATCCGCCTTCTGCATCTTCATTGGCGACACGAAGCAATTTCCTCGCATTGGAGTCACTGTCGACCAAAGCGACTTCAAGGCAGTCTTTGGCAAACAGCGACAAGCAGTCTCTTTCATTGCATGAGAATGCCGGCCGACTCACCTTCCGTCTTCGCAGGAACTACCGTGCTCGAGTCCATGCCGTTGAATGGGTCCCGAACATGTTCTACAGTGACAACATGACAGTGGTCCACCGCAGTCATACCCAAGCAACCAAACTTTTTGGATTGGGCTATTAAATACTCGCGAGCTACAACATCAAGTCCACAACCTCATGATCCGTCCTTCGAACGACGAGTCATGACAGAGTACGACGCAATCAGCGCGATGCACCCGCGTTCCGAGGTCACAAACAAGCCTCTTGCCTCACTCCTCTGGAACCACATCACGTCGTTCACGTCTAAGCCTATCATGCCGAGCTTCCTATAGATACGGCCTTGAAATGCGATATGCGATAGTAGGCTTATGCTATCTTCTAGCCACCCTGGCCTTGCTCGCACCTATCCTGAAGGCCAGTTTGACGGTGAGTTCAAGTGTCTGGCTGAGGTTTTCGGATTTGGTCTATTTAGCTGGGCTTTTATCACAGGTGGACTAGGTTCCGGGAAGACCACCGCTGTCATGCATGTTGTCATAACACTCATTTCTGGGCCTGTTGGCAACTGCAAGATCCCCGATGACGATTGTGCAAAGGATGGACCCGATTCTTTTAATTCCTCAAACTCTGAGCATCCTGAGCCCAACGACGCCACGACCGTATAGTCCAAGCCTGAAGCTACCGATCCTGAGTGCGCCGAGTTGTTATACGTTCCACATCCCGAGCATTCTTAGCTTGACAATCTTAAGCCTGAGTTATTCGACCTTCCTGAGTGCACCGAACCTAAGCCACCCGAGCCAGACTCCAGCAGGGCGTAGCGATTGTCCTTTCATCGTTAAGTATGAAGAGCCTGCGAACAGCATCCGAGCTGATGATCGTTCAGCGCGGCCTCAGGGGAACACCACCAAGCCCGATCTGCCACCCCTTAAGGATATCGCAGCGATTAAAGTGGCCACGTCAGACATCAGTGAGAGCTACATCTCCTTTCTCGGCCTTTAGATTGCCGACAGACCGATCCCAAAAGTCACTTTGTCTGTCCAGCAGATATGATACATTGCTCAAAATGTGTTTTGGCGTTTCCAGAGCAGAGCAGAAAGCAACCAACGTTCACAACGCCATTCAGCAAAAGATTATGCAGTTCGCAACCGCGACGATCATGATAAGATGGAGCACCTTAAAGAGACCATCGACTAAGAATCTCACAGCACGTTCGTTAACACAGCCACAAAGATCTTATAGCCATTGCTCCCTTCGCCCAAGTCGTTGCTGATCTACTAGATGCATCTCCCTTTATACAAAGAACAGCTACTGCAAAATGACTAACCTTGGTCCTTTGGCGCACCCTGGACGATGAAAATCTTGTCTGGAACACGCGCATGGATGTCGCTGTAAATGGCTCCGGTTCCCCTCTTATGCCCCCTACTGGTAGGGGGCCAGAGTTCCGTGCAACGCGCATGCCTCTACCAGTCGGAGCGCAGGCCAACACCACGTTATTCTCTAGGGATATCCCGAAGCAGGTCAGCTAGATCCAGGGAATGGTTTAACCTTACATCGTCTTCTATATGCTTAAAATGAAACCAAAAGGCAACGGATCATCCAATTCTACAAAGGCTATTCACAGGTAACTCGCAACTACCACAACTGTGTGATCAAGGTACCTGCGACAATAAGGACCTACTTCATATCCCTCATAGTTTATATGGACTACGATGAATCCAAGATTAGCACTTCGTTCTCAATCCCCGGCAACGACAATTTCGTTATCTAGCTCGTTGTCCAAATCCTCAGACAAGCTCAACTCCTCAATGCTCGAGACTCGATAAAACGCGCGTCAACTCTGACCATAACTCCCTATGTTATTCAAAAGAGCCTGTAAGATTTTACATTTCGCAACTTGACTCCACCGGAGGTCCCTAGGTGCCTTGTTGGAGTCCGAACAGTTGATGACCTACTAGGCGGTCCGGCAGATAATTGAGATATCTATGGATACCTAACTTTAGGTAAGAGACCTAAGATATGATAAAACGAATCACGCACTTTAGTTAATACATAGCCTAAAGTATGCCTAAAGTATGCCTAAAGTATGCCCTAATTCTTATAGTAACTTATGCTAAAGCTAGGTAGATGTCTCGAACCAACCACCTACCCAGCCACGAAGCCGACAGCATCATCACTATCGACTGGCTCCGCACAGCCAAGAGAGATTCCAGACACAATCCTTGCTGAAGGGCGGTAGCCTTTTCTCATGCTCGAATTATCACCATGATGATCAGTCCTGAAGATCGCATCTTTCTCGCCTGGCCCATTACACACCGTATGCCGTTCAGAAGAACTTGAACGATCTCTTGATTCGCGAACTCACTCCAGCGGAAGCTCCCAACTGGTTGAGGACCGAACCGTGGATGATTCGCCCAGTCATGAAGTATACATCGTTATTCTTGACAGAACGTTCTCGAGAACTTTGACGGCGTGCGCTTTATCGATGGCTTTAGAAGGCGGGAATTGAGTTTGCGTCCCTCTTCGGCCTACTGCAGCGAGGGGAAGCGAGTTCTTTCTTCGTCAACGCTTTTCGAGAATCACACACGTCGAGACACAATTGTGTCGAGTGGATTGAGTCATCTTCATCTTCGTCTTCATCACCACCACTGTAGATGGCAATGCCTCGATGGTCCCCTCTCGGTTAAGCCTCAACAGCTCTCGCCTCCCCATGACTAGACATTGGCAACAACTTACGAGCGATGAACATTCTCAGCTAGTCAGAGCTTTCTCTGGTAACACGGCCATCCATCTTCACCCCGAATACGAGCGAACCGGAAATGTTGATGAGATCGAGTATCATATTAAGTCTAACGTCAAAGGTCTATGTACGGCCATCACTGACTACTTCTCAAAGTCAAACACACAAAACAACTAACATTTTCCTTTTTTTGGTATCTCTACACAGCACCCCAAGTTTTGAGATTGCTGCTGTACGCCTGACACGATAGTTCCTAGACTGCGTTGAGGACGATACCCATCTCGATCCTGGACCAGTAGCCAGTCCCTTCTGCATAGGATCCGGTCCTCCCGCCTACAATGGCGATGATGAATACAACCACCGAGACGGTGAGGATGACAAGGGTCATGAGGGCCTCGCGATCCGAGCTACCATCGAGAAACGCCACCGCCAGACTGATCACAAGTCGATGGCGACTAGAAGACCACATGCAGCCCCTACCACATCTCGCATTTCAAGATCGTAATTCCAGGAGCTCCTAGAAGGATGATCGAATTTTGAGCGAAAAGAAAACAGCGGATGCTACTAGGTAGTAACTTATCCGCAAAGACTTGATTCACAGGTACAACTGAGCCAGGACACACTGCGCAGATCTACACATTTAAGCCCGAATGTGTCCGTTGCGATGCTCCTCACGCCACGTGCAACTGCCATGAGCTGACGAAGACCGTATCTCAACTTCTGCTAGTGAGACCATCGCAGTTGAAGATGGAATGAGCGCAACGTTTTCGACCCCCCTGGAACTCGTCTGGCACCAAGAGAGTCAAGAAGGACAAGCAGCAGCAGCAGACCGCACTCGCTAAGCTTCAGACACAGAAGTCGCTTGTTCACAGCGAATACCTTATGATAATCAGCCCCGGAAAGGGTGTCGGTCTCGCCTGGAGATCACGCACCTCGTTGAGTATCTAGAAGAGCGCAGTGCTGTGACTGGCATCAAAGATAACTGCCAATGGTACCTAGTGTGCATCAAATGCCAACAGCCCGGACACATTGTACAGAACTTTACATTCAAGCCTAAGTGTGTCCGATGCGACGATGCTCCTCATTCCGCCCGCGCGTAGGTCTTCATCCACAACCTGGAGACCACAACTGGAAGCTGCACCCCGAAGCCACTTTTGAGCGTCACTGGCGTGACATTCTGGGCAACGTCAACGCGTTGACCAGCCCCTACAGTGATTACCTCGTCAACGTTTGAACTGGTCACAGACTTGACCTACAACAACATTGGCAAGCTTAATCTTGAGGACAAGCCTGATCGATCAGTTCCGGTCGCCACATCTTTCTACGATAGGGCACACGGGACTGTGTCACTCCTCGCCAGTGCTTTTGAAGAGCAATACATGCACGACACTCGTGCCCAATCCCTGATTCCTTCTCTGCATGGGAGCGTAAAGACGATGACCTCGAAACCTCTGGTATCCATGCTGATGGAACACTTACGCATCACTGGTTCGAAATTTGTCCCGACCCTGATATTGCATCGGCCATTCCGGATATCGGTGGAAGCTGCATCTTCTTTCTTGGCATTCCCACCGCCGATCGGCCTATGCCCAAAGTCACTTTGACTGCTGAGCAGATCAAGCGCATCTCTCGAGGCGTGGTTTGGCGTTTCCATCTCGCAGAGCAGAAGTCCGCCAACGTCCGCGGAAGCATCGAGAAACAGATCAAAGCGGCTCGCAACCGTGACGATCATGACAAGGCGGACCAACTTGAAGAGACCATCGGCGAAAAGTCTCGCAACGCGTTCGTTGAGACAGCTGCGGAAATCCTCTATGGAATGATCAAGGTGCCCTCCGATCAAGCTGTCGCTGATCTTCCGAGCGAACCTCCATCTGTGCAACGCGCAGCCACGGCCGAAGCACTTGCGGTTGAGCTCCGACACACCGCAGACGAGGAGGACGATGTCTGGTACGTTCGTGTGCACGCTTGGGTTGCTGAAAACGCCTCTAGCACGCTCCCTATGCCTCCTACTGGCAGTACCAGAGTTTCGCGCGACGCGTATCCCTCTACCACCCGGAACGTAGGCAAACATTGCGTTATTTAAGGCGATGACCCCTAGACAGACCAACAGGGTTCAAGACATGGTCAAGCCATACATCGCCTTCAACATGGATACAGTACAGCTGGCAGGCAAACTCCACAACTTCTTGAACGGTCTATTCATTCCTGGGCCCAAACCCAGCAGGGCCTTGCTCGCGGCGAGTACCGCGCCGCGATGCGCAGGCTGCACAGGCAGAAGATGATGTTACTGGTGATATGTAAAGACAGGTGACAACGGGCAAAGGAAGGTCATGATCATATGGAAGGTCTGGAATTGATATGACAATGTATGAGTTTCGATAGAAAGGATATAATAATTAATACACGCAAACGGGCAGTGTCGACGAATCGAGGCGTCTTATGGCGAGCGAGAGATGAGTATTATGGAGTGAAGTTTGTTAGCTTAGGATAGATCGATCATAAATTCATCCTAAGACTCCACTAATATTATACAATTATCATAAGATAATCATAAACATCATCATAAGTTCATATCTTGTTTCAATAACTGTCATAAAACACTATGCAACCACAAGAAGCCCTCTGTGTCGAGGTATCCGTATTGTCTGTCAAATTACGATACCGTTCTAATTTTATGTCGTATTCGAGTCATCATTCACAAACGAGAGTGCCACGAAAGTCACAAGAGATAATAGTGTTGACATAAGATAAATCATTAATAATCATTAAAGAGATGCTGCTTTACATATCCATAAGTCATAATTATTTCCTTTACTCATCCCCCTTACAGACCTCGGTGCTTCTCCTGGTGAGAAACGCTGTGTCGTCGACCGTGGTCGCTAGGGTCCTCGTCGTGGGGGATCTCAGAAGGCACATGCTTCTGAAGAATGGAAGGGGGAACCTGAGCGGCGTCGGTGGGATCCGCACGGGAGTAGTCGTTTCTGTTGCAGAAGAAGTGTTAAGATGTCGTTACACATAATGCCGAAGTCGGGCTGGTGGAGGACTTACGACTGATCGAAAGTCTTCTCCTTGCCGACAGTCTTGCTGCCGTCGAGGTCGCTGTCCACACGGGGATCAGCCTTGTTCAAGGCATCAGACTTGTGAGGGCCAGCAGTCTTGGGAGCAGGGCCGGTGCCGTAGCCGGAGCCAGCGCCGCCGAGACCAGCACCAGTTCCGGTAGAGCCATGGGTGCCAGTAGAACCGTAGGTACCAGTAGAGCCAGTAGTTCCACTAAGACCTCCGGCACCAGCACCGTGGCGACGAGAGCTGTCAAGGTCGGAGTCAACACGAGGATCAGCAGCGTTGGCAACGCGAGAACCGTGAGGACCAGTGGTTCCCTCAGGAAGAGAGTTGTCACGGCCAGAGAAGCCGCCAGTCGCGCCAGTTCCGCTCAAGCCACCGGTGTGGGTACCAGTGGGGCCGTGAGCGCCAGCGCCGTGGCTCGAGAAACCGGAAGTGCCAGTGGTGGTCTGCTCATAGGTGTTGGGATGGTGAGAACCGTGAGTACCGGTAGCACCACCGAGGCCGCCGGTGGCTCCACCGAGACCTCCGGCACCAGCGCCGTGGCGGCGGGAGCTATCAAGGTCGGAGTCAACACGAGGATCAGCGGCGTTAGCAACTCGAGAACCGTGAGGTCCAGTAGTTCCCTCGGGAAGAGAGTTGTCACGGCCAGAGAAGCCGCCAGTTGCGCCAGTTGCGCCAGTTCCGCTCAGACCGGAAGTGCCGTGAGTGCCGTGAGAAAGGGTGTCGTCACGGCCAGAGTAACCGCCAGTAGATCCAAACTCGTTGGAGTGGCCTCCAAGTCCTCCAGCACCGCCGGTGGCTCCTCCAAGACCTCCGGCTCCAGCACCGTGACGGCGGGAGCTGTCAAGGTCGGAGTCAACGCGAGGGTCAGCAGCGTTGGCAACGCGAGAACCATGAGGTCCAGTGGTTCCCTCAGGGAGAGAGTTATCGCGGCTGGAGTAACCGCCAGTGGCTCCGGTGCCACCAAGACCGCCGGTGGTACCGTGAGTGCCAGTAGTTCCGGTGCTACCTAGGCCAGTAGTGCCGTGGGTGCCAGTAGCTCCGTGAGTGGCAGTAGTATCAGCGCGGTGATCCCGATCAGAGTCAATTCTGGGGTCAGCAGCGTTGGCTGCTCGGGAGTTGTGAGTGCCGTGAGTGCCCTCAGGCTGCTCATTGGACTTGTCGGAATGGATAGCCTCCTTGACCTTGTTGATGAGAGAAGACATGATGATTGTTGTTTATGTTGTTGTGGATGTCAAGTCTTTGGGTATCTTGTAGTAGTAGAGGGGTAATTGAGTCAAGTTGAAAGATGCTTTTGGGTATCTTGAGAATGCTGTTGTTGTTTATGATAATGAAGAGGAAAAGACTTCTCTGAGGTGAGATGTCGTGAATCTTATATAGTTGAAAGAGACCATCCCAGTAAGCTACATCTCGATGCTTTCATCAACCGCATTGGCAAACCTGGCAGGCACGCAAAGCCCAGATTCTGCGATTCTCACGTTTACCCCTCCACCGACCTCATTCCGCGTCATAGCTTTCCCCATCTTTGGAGATCTCTGAGCTTGTCCATGGCGTGCGATTGGTGATGAGCTCCGTGCTGCGGCTGGTGCTGGCATGGCAGCCAGGGACAATCTAGCGTCATGCCACGCGGGGAATGACGTTAACGACTTTGTTGTTTGTACTGTAGGGCAGAGACATGGAAGAAAAGAACAAGCATCAAGCACAAGAAGCGTGCTTTCTTGCTCTTCCAACACGCCAAGCTGCTGTTGTGGAGCAGGAGAAGGGATCTGATAGGGATGACGGAGGAGGCTCTCGAGTCAGATCAACATTAGCAGTCCAAGTTTGGCTTAATTGTGGCAAGTATGATGTGGCTTTGTGGCTATGGTGGCTGTGGTGGCGTCAGCTACCCCGCGCTCAAAGTTGGAAGTAGCTCCACTAGCCACCAAGGCAGCAAATGACGCCAAGATAGTGGCCGTTTTTTCCGACCTAACAAAGCAGAGACACGAGACAAGGACAGACAAGACAGTATGACAACATGCCATAGCCGCCGGGCCAAGAGCTCTCATGGCTAGCATGGCAGTTCTAGAACTCTGTAACACGGCTAAAATCAGGGTCACGAGGTTCCACAATGACGGAAAATTCCAGCCGATGCCCTGAGTTGCTTGCGCAAGCTCTATGCCGTCCCTCTAGTCTTTGTTCCTGTTTGCCAGTTTCCGATCTTTGCTGCCAACATGGTACTGTAGCGTAAGCCAGCCCCTGCTTTCCGGGTTATTCTTGTCGTAGATCTCGATGATCATGGAAACAAGACGGACGGACAAGACGGTTAAGCACATCTCCTGCATGATAGTCAGGTCAGAGGGAGATCATACCGATATGTCCCGGAGAATATGCTCGTGACCACACCTCACATAGCCTTATTGTATGTACAGACCGCTTAATTCCAAGATGGGATTCTACATGTACCGTGCAACAGTACGATACAGTACGGATACTCAGCGTTTGAGAATCCAAAAAAGATTCCGTTTCCATTTTGAGTTGCCGATCATGACAGCTGTCCCCATTGTTTCACCTTGTAAGATGTCGTGTGGGTTCGTAAATAATGACGTCGAATTAACAACAGAAGGGTCTTGACGTGACAGGTTTCTATTCTCATATTGAGGAAACTGATGGGGCAAATTCCAACTCAAATTCAACTGATACTGTGGATAGAAATCACATATGAATACATTGATTAATTAGGTAAAGACTTGTCGTGACCATCAATCATATCCAAGGGTATCCAAATCCGCGTTGTTCAACGCCAAGTTCCAACTCAAAAGACATCAAAACAAGGAAATCCTCCACCCATCTTACGCATTAGTTCCCACTCGGTACGGCAGTTCGGAATGCTCCAGGCAATCCAATCACATCGCCAAGACTAACAAGTAGCCAACTCTGATCACATTAGTCCTCCAAAAGTTCTTCAGCGGAAACGTCTGTTTCTCGTAGCGTAGCCTTAGTCTTAGACACGGCTACGGAACCAGGGCCTGCGGCGGTTGTGGTGAGCTGCCTCCGCGCGGGCAACGGCTCGCTCACGGCGGCGAACCCAAAAGAAGCCAACGAGAGCAGAGACAAGCCAGAGAAGTGCCGACAGGAAGCTAAAGGCGATGACAGCCTTGGTCTTTCCACACTGGTCTCCGTGCACTGGATGGACGTTGTCCCAGTCAAAGACACGGCCGCAAGAGTTTCCAATCAGCTGTTGAGTAGCTTAGTTAGTAATTTGTTCAACTACCGAGAGCCAAGGTTCAGGCTGAGACTTACATCGACGAGAAGACCAAAGGCGATCCACCAGTTGATGGACATGAAAATGTCCAGAGGCCAGTGCACAAAGGTGCTTGAGAATGGAATGAGGAGTAGTAGGGAAAACAATATACCGAGCGCGGCGACAACTTCGGTGTAGATGAATCGGCCGAGTTGCCATGAGCTTGCACCGCTGGTATTGTGAAGATATTCTCCATTAACGCCTGCGACGATGGCGGCAAAGACCAGTTCTGCCGCACGCAGGATCAAGCTAACGATGCGATCGAGAGCCATGGTTATTGGTGCAGCTTGAAGTGCTGGTGTAACAGAGTATGTGTGTATGTAGTTCCTTGACTAAGGCCTTTGATACTGTTCACTTACAGCCCTTAGCTCTCAGGATCACGTCCGTTATTTATCTTGAACCACTCATACTACAACTCACGAGTCTTCCACCACATGACAATGACGACCTCCCTCAACAAAAACTCTGATGAAGCCTGTTTGAGACCATTGTCTTGGCCCTGAAGCTCTTTGACACGTTTACCGTGGCTCATCACAGGTCACCAGCACCAAGGATTGCTATATGAGGTCATGCGGACCAGGCCTCAGCAAAAGTGTGGTGAGTAGAAACCTGTCATGGCGCGCTGCTATTCGACCATTTTCTCCTCGCACTGCAACCCAGACAAGGACCCTTTACTGTTCTGAAACACAAATGATGTCGCACGCCAAGGGAGATGGCCAAAACGACTGGGCAATTCATCACGGTAAGAGTCAGACTCTCTTTATTTTGCAGTGAAACTTGTCTTGGATGAGAAGATCACAACGTCAGCTGCCGCGTTGCGCCAATCATGCCACGCCTTTTGCCAAGTAGCCTACCCTTGAGCCTCTTACATCGTCCAAGGCTCACGGCATGAACAATCCGAAATTTGTTAGTTTAGTGAATGATTAACGTCTCCTGGTTTCACTGCAACTTCTGGGCTGACGAAATCATCATAACTTGAAAAGTTTGTTGTTGGTTGGCCGAGATGTCGTGATGCGCTTGGGCATCTATCTGTACATATCATGATCAGGCAAATTAGGTAGGATGTAACGCAATTTCAACAGAGAAATAAGCCTGCTTTTTTGCTACATCTGGCTTATTTGCTTTTTAGAATGAGATGACGATAGATTTGGAGGTAATGGTTGATTGAAAGTTGGTCGCCAAGGGTATGACTGACGGAAACTTGTAAATGTAACAGATGAATGTGAAATTCTAAACACATGACTTTTCAACAACCATTCCCATGCTTTCAACTACACAAAGTGATTACAGTAAGCCTCGGTAGCAAAGGTTTTGAATCGAATAGATATCTATACTAGATAGCAAGTTATTCATTTTTTTTTTTCTCAAGGCTTGTAATGCTGATATTGGGGCCTTATATGTGTATCCTCTTACACTACCACACTTACTGTTGTCCTCGGTCATGGAAACATGATCATACTATAGTACATCCATTAGAAAAGATTTTTCCTTGTTATTAAAATCATCATATTTTATAATAGCACTGAGTGAAACTGAGTGAATCAGAGCCCTACTTTTATCTGGATGGTTATGCTGTTGAGCGCTTAATAATCACACGCCTAAGGCCACTACCCTAGACCTTGCACCCGACATATCAGCCTTACCTTTCACAACATCACTCAAACGGCTGCCTTATCATGCAAAGTCATCAGCAGCAACATTCATACATCTCAATCATGCACTCGTCATAATGTCCTCTCCTATTCCTCAAGCCCTCTGGAGCGCCCGCATTCCGTTGCACATCACTCACCCCTCCTCACCGACAACGCCATTCATCACCAGCATTCCGCGCTTCAGCTACTTGGCCCTGCTCATACCTAGACTGTCCACCTTTTTCAACTCGCCCTGCTCGAGCTTTCACTTTGAGGATGTGCAGCTGAGGAATCTTGCCGTGGGGCTGCTGGTTGATCTATACCAACCGAGTTTGCCGTGGAGGTTGACTGTGAATGATGGAGTGGGTTGGGATATTGCGGATACGTTTCTTAACTGTGTAAAAGAGGTGAGTTGCTTAAAGAAGTCAACCGAGAAGCTCGATATTAAATCACATTGGAGAGCGAAGTTGATATCACTCAATAATATGAAAAGATAACTGACATGTCCAGGCTGACTTCATTCGCAACGGCAATGCAAACCAGATCATGAAAATGTCAAAGGAAAATACCACTCAACTCTGGAACGCAGTCATGGATAACGACCACTCATCCTTCAACCGCATCAACAGCCGCCTTCTCAACGCTCCCACAGCACTCAAGCACGTTCCCATCCGTATATATATTCCCACCACCACCGCGCCAGACTCATCAACACCAGCACCCTCAGAGCATGCCACGTTCAAGGTTATCCAGTCTCTCGTTCCAGCGACAACTCCAGACCGTCGACCCAAGCTTCTTGGCCAAGCGCTCAAAGAGATGCTACCGGGGCTGTTCCCTAGTAGTCGTGACCCTATCCTTGCAAAGGTAGTGATGCATGGAGCTGGAGTGCCATTTGATGCGCCCCTGGAGGAATTGATGCGGGAAGCTGCATATCCTGACGGATGGCTATGTCTGGTTGTCGTTGTTCTATGATGGATCCTGGGCTTGTTTGGCATAGCAGGGCGCATGGACGGCGTTCAGGTTGGATATTTATCTTTTACTTGCGATACATATAGATCGCGCTGGTATTGCAGAATCGCCCTTATGGCTCAACACCTTCAACGTTTACTAACTCACACAGGCCAAAGCCAGTCGTGAGGTGCTACGCTACGTAAAGGTAATCTTCTTGCCCATGAGACTTCTATACGCATCGTCAACTGCCTTCCGCTTCTTCTGCTTCACTTCCTCCTCCTCCTCGATCTCTTCTTCCTCAGCAATGTCTTCAGGCCCAGGCATCTGCGGTGCCCAAGCTCGGATCTGCCCATCCATATGAGAGCTATAAACAGCACCGACAGAGTTTCCACCGCCCATGACAGGCCCAACTGGACGTCCTGTTCCGCCTGATGCACGCCAAACAATGCTTGTGATTCTGTTCCTTCCCATCTCACCACCTCGCGGTCCTATAGGGTTAGTCACACCAGGACTTCGGAGTCGTTTCACGATGTTGCCGTCGTGAAGGTCGAGTATGAGAATCTCCTGGTCATTAGGCCAGAAAAGCAGGTTGTTTCCCGCCGAGAGGTGAGAAGGTGATACCAAGATGCTCGCTGTCTTTGCATGCTGATTCTGGATCAATGAACCGAAACTGGCGAGTGTGTTGGCTCCTGTAGCAGCATCCCAGACACGAATGCGTCGATCAAGACCAGCCGAGATGATATATTTCCCATCGTCCGTCCACTGCAGACCGTTCACTGCATCGTCGTGGGCCTGCGCAGAGGTACGGAAGTGCGGGATCTGACTCGAATCCATCCCTGCCGTACTGAGGTGCTTCATCTTATGAACGATTCCAAGTGAATCCTCTTGATCCAACAACGCAACGACCCCCCCAGCACGCCTTATATCCCAAATTCGAACCCTCCCATCTGCATGACCACTAACAAGGATGTGTTCATGACGTGGACTCCATGCCGTTGACAATACAGGGCCGCCATGAGCCACGAGAGCTTGTACGGCAGATCCAGACTTCAAATCCACGAGCCGTACTGCTGAATGCTGCGTAGCGCATGCGACGATGAGATGATCGGCTACAGGGCTTGTAGAATGGGAGTATATCGTCGCGTTGAGATCAAAGGTAGCTGACAGTGCGCAGCGTTGTGTCGCCCATAGCTTCAGCTTCTTATCGTAGGAACTCGAGAGGAATGCGTCCGGATCGAAAGGGTAAAAGGCCACGTGTGTAATTCCGTGGCTATGTCCAGGAGAAGTCTCATCTCTGGTAGATCTCGCGATACTGCTCACAGGGCGAAATGTGTGCAGCATATGCGGATTCCCGCCATCTTCGAGATCCCATATCTTGATGCCTCCCTCCGCGCCGCCCGAAAGAAGAATGCGGCCGTCGAACTTTTCAAGGGCGAGGGTATTGACGCCTGCACCGTGAGCGCGTATATTATGAGCGCGCTCGTCTACGCCTGCGGGATCCGGTTTTGGAGTTTTCTCGCCATTGAATCGATGTTGAGGCGCTGGCGCAAAGGAACGAAGGAGTTCGGTGGTGATGGAGCGGGTAAAGTCTTGAGGGCCAAGATCACCCGTTTCACGAGCAAGGAGGTTGGACTGCATTCATCTGTGCCGTGCAATTGACGACAAACTATAGTAGAAGAGAATTATGACCAACAAGTCAAGATAGTGAGTGACTGTAGGTAGTTGAAATTGAAGGCTGACGTAGAAGCTGAGCCGCGACTGATGATGTCAGCTTCAGGGCGCGCTTCTGCAAGGGACCACTACCACTACCACTACCACAGCCTATAGCTAACTTACCCCACAGTTGACAGCTCAAACTTTACCTTTCATCAGCCTCAAAATCAGCATCCTGAATTAAAATCACATGCAGCAGCGTTCATCAGGGCAGAATTTCTATTGCACTGAATCTTTCCCTCGAAGTATTCTATCATCTTTTCAAGGATCACCATAGCTGCACCAGAACATGCACCTTTGTCAACATTCCAACTGCCTGAAAACTACAATATCATCACTCTCGCCCTGAAGCAATAGACAGCTATTAAGCTCTAAATTGAGATCTGGGAACCATATACGATGGAAAACTCTACCGAACGCACACATATAGTGCCCGTCCGTGAAAGGGATATGTCTTCCGAGCGAGACACTTCAGCACCCGAACAGAATTCCAATAAGGGATCGAAGCGTAGACATGCAACCGTCTATGATGCCGTAGCAGGTAATCTCTTCAGCCAAGTTCATTAAACTTGAAGCTTACATAAAGCAGGCAAAGTCTCATATGACCAAGGCCCTGGCGCAGAACCAGAGGAAGCCCAGTACACACCTCGTCACCCAAAAGCAATCAGATATTCTACAAGGGACACACCCCTGGCCCCCGATGAAGTTCTCTTCAGACGCAAAGACGCCCCTGAGCGTTATCTGGAGCATGATATCTACTATTCCCATGAGCGAGATCTTCCCCGTGGTGGCCAGGGCGTCCTGCCAGAGAGCGACCTCCTCAAAGCCATTCATGCCTACACCAGCGCCTTTTACAGCGCCAAAGCCCGCGAGCGTCAGACTTCGGACGGACGGAACATCGCTGAGCGGAGCATGGACGAAACAGCGCTCCTGGCATTTGGCATCCTGCTCGAGGAGGCTGGTAAGGAGGTCCTCGGTCGACGAGGTGACCTGGTTTTCACCGAGGGCGCAGACGATACTCCTGGAGCTGGTCCCGAACCAGTGCCTGACGAGACCCGACTCGTTGGCCACCATGATATCTCCCTACGTGGACGTCCAAAGCGGAGAAAGGTCACCGATACTGACGTCGAATGAACCGGGAACAGCCTCCAGAATCAGAACAAACAGCACGGTTCAGGTAGCATTGCCAACTGTCATCTGCGCGGTTTCCTTTCTCATCCGACCTCCTCTGATAACGGAAGGTTGACCGGACGTCAAAAACCGCCAAAAACCCTGCTTGGTCCGTGAGGCCACCTGTGACGCCCGATACCTTGGCATATATTGACGAGCATCAACCGTCTGAGCTTGGAGCTTAGATCTTGTCGAGATTTTGACGCATGAATAAACAAAGTCGGGCAGAAGCACTGACTGCAGATTACTTTAGTCTCAGTGGTGGAACAAATATGGCGCCGTCATCGCTCGTTGACATACATACGATCTAAGTTCAACGTCAACTGTCAGTTCGGGTTACGAAACATGGGGTAGATTTCCGATATAACCCCCAAAGTGGGTGTGCTTGGTAACACCCGACTCATCATGGCCTCTGGCCAGTAGCTATGACATTCGCGTGTTTGCCACCACCTTAGCGACATGAACAAACAACCCCAAGAAAGCGCCTGAGTAAGCAATGAACATGAGATGTGAACAGGATCTCTGGAGTTGAATCGCATCTTCGCGCCGAATAGCCGCCTTGTGTAACATATCCACGTTGCAGAGGACCATAATGCAATTATCCTAACATATAATTGCGATAGGGAAACATTTGCTTGACGAATGTTACCTAAACATACTCACCGGGGCAGGGTTGGTTACCGAGTTCCCAGAAATACTAGATATTATGTGAATATATTCGATTATTCGATTTCCCGACTTGGCCTTTGGAACATCCTGATATTGACAAACCCCCCTGCAATTCACAACCAACCAAGCCGGCTATATCAATCACGAAGATCACAGCCATGGCATTTCAGCCTGACTGGGCGAGCAAGGATGAACCCGAATATTTGGTAACTGGTAACCCAAATGTAGCCTCCGAAGTTATTCTGCTGCCTAGTCACGCAAGTTGCCTTTTCCATACCAGATCTTCAAGATACTACACATCTGTCGAACCATTCTCGGAACCCCAGTTCAGCCTGAAGACCGGCAAAACAGCTTGGCGACCATCATACTGGAGTCTTTAGCACTCGGTTTTGTTTCAGAAGACCAGACCGGTCAAGTTTGTCAGGGCACGTTGTCGTCGATCAGTCAGCATCTTGACAAAATATCCCTGTCGTGGAGTTTGATCCATGTACCAACACGCGGAGAGTCGTGATCGCCAATCATTATCTCCTCACGACCGGTTCTGAAGACCGAATAAAACCGGCCTCTTGAGCAAAAACATGATCTTTTCAACGACTGCGTTGTGACGTGCCTTGCATCTGCAACGGTCGTAACCCCAGTATCAGCACAGACGCGCACCGTTGAACCAAAAGACAAAAACAGGCCACTTTGGTCCTAAACGTGAAACGATGCCTCATCTGTGCAAGAGGCAATTTGCTTCCGGCCCGGCAAAAAACGGTTCAAAGAACCAACAACAGTCAATCTGTCTCAGAGAGCAAATCACCTTTGGACCTTAGCCTCAAGCCTCAGCTCTAGAGGGCACGGCACGGACCTTTCCAGCACCTCTCCACGTTTGGTGCTATATTCAATGGCGTAGGATCGACTTCCAGGTGGTCTTGTTGATTGTAAGGCTGTCGAGCTCGTGAGAATATCTCCGCAATCACTTCGCGAGGTCGCATCCCAGCCCTCTTCGATTTGTCCATCTCGATGTGATGCGATGTGCCGATAATAACGACTATTTTGGCGCGTACACAAACATTTGGCGTGGTTGACTAGGATGCTCAAGAGCTACTGCAGCACTTTTGAATCCTCACATGCGCATTCTAGCCCCTCCAGCTCATGATCGACGTAGAGTTTTGCTCTTCTAGTCAATATGAAGTGAAAGACTAGCGTGCATCAACCAACTAGCAAGCCTCAATCCCATCAGCGGCATCAACACCAATCGTTCAACGGTCATCGCTTACGATGCAATGCATCTGATACACACGAGAAATCAGATAGAAAAGAGTGTGCGATGGATATTGTCATATCATATCATATCATATCATATAGGTATCATCAATTTCGGTTCACCAACCCAATGTTGATGAGATGGAGACATGGTCTCATGTCGAGTATTCGGAAATGAGAAAAACATCCGCGTTGGCGCCGCGCGACCTCACCCGAGATCCTGGACCATGCACTGCAAATCCAGATGCTATGACGCTGTAGCCGTCAGTTATATGACCGAATGGCCTCTCACTCCACACATTAACGCCATGCTCGAGCGCTCTCAGATATTGAACTGATCAGTCTGAGTTTCTGCATCACTACCGTAAACACGTGTGACCGAAGCAAATGTCGGCCGAAACAAGGATTGCATGTAACCCTTGCTTTTGCGTCGTCGCGTGGTCTGTGGATTGCATTGCATATGCATTATACCCAGCTGCCGGTGAACCATGGAGTTCTGCTGTAAGCTGGAGTTGATTCATTAGAACTGCTGCAATATGCATTTATAAATTACCCATGCGTAGTATGAGGATTTCAGCTTGAAGCCACACATGTTACCTGACATGATATTTCTCGACGGATGTTGGATGGCCTGATATCAACAAAGCATATCACACCGTGTCGCTTTTGCTTGACATTAGTATCTGCTGCACGCGTTGGACATGATTCCGAGATCATGTGGTCGTTTATCATTCAGTCAATATACCTAGTCATGACCTGCATCGTTAGACTAAAGTATTGACTATCGTCAAACCCCGCTTTGAAGCTTTGGTGACTGGTGCCAGCGATACATACCCGATACCCTTCCCCGCATCGGTGTGTAAGATGCCTCTCGTGACTTCGCAATGACAGTGAGATGATGATATGCTGGTCACTTGACTGGGTTTGTTTCGTTGGGCAAACTGGCGCGATGTGAACTTGTCAGAAACTCATGAGATTGGATCAAGATCCGAGTCCCGGCCTGCCTGCACATTTGCAACACCCTTCTCCTCTATGTGGCTTCGGGTACCTGGCTTGACAGGACGCACACTTCCATTATATTAACATGGTTTGTCTTATCTTGGAGAGAATACTGAGACCGTGTCTGTGTGGAGGATTCTAGAATAGAAGCTGGCCCTCCAACCAGATTACCGGACGGTATATAATTCTCCGCGTGGGCATCTGGAATATGACTTCCATCTCATCCTCAGTTCGGAGTTGTAAAGTGCACAGCCACTGCCTGGTTTCATGCATCCAGTCGTACGATGGTGAACAGTTACAAAACCCTCTTCGACTTTAGCCTGAAGGCTATCTATTCCATGACAGTAAGCCGACGTACCTGCCACGGCTGGTAACTTCCAAGCGTCTAGGGTACCAAGGGCCTACAAGCTACAAGGCATGTGGTTATGGGTTAGCCAATGTGTAACTTGAGCCATTGCAAAGAGCTTTGATCCATGTCAAGTAACCCAACAATAAATACCCCAAATCTGACAGCATGAACTAGTTAGCCGGAAGATCCTGATATCATAAGTTAGCTACCAACTTGACAGTGCGGACTCGGACATCAAACCCAGCCGTTGCACCAAAGTTGACAAGTCATAAAATGTGCTCTTCTAGAACAATGCGACGAATTAGTGGAAGAAGACCCAAAATCAAGACCTCTGACATGGCACTGTCTGTAAAGGTGGTAATGACGTAGCTGTGTCGGTTGTCAACACCATTATCGGACTCTCGGTGCACGAATAGGCAGTTCGGTGGACATTGGATGCCCGTAAACAAACTTGCGACAACCCATCTGTCCATTGTAACCCCCAATACAACCCCCAATTTGAGCACCCACACTTGCGCAAATGGAACTGGAAACAACGCCATGGCCGTTATCCATATTGGGCTTGGGCAGCCGAGCAAGGAGGACTATGACATGCTGAAGCGACGGCTCATTGTCACCGACGACATGGACGCGGCACCTGCGGTGTCTCAGCCTTTGAAAGGTCTCGACCCGACGCGAGAAATGACAACCCCCTGCCGTAGCAAGGACGGAACACAGAACAGCACTGAGATGGTCTCAGGGGAAGTATGAAGTATAGAAACAAGTGAGGATAACAGAAGGAATCCGCAGCTAGACATGCCTGGCCAATGTTGGTGCGCAAGCTCTCATTGGAATGCGAGATAGTGACACTGTCCGAACGGTGCTGTCAACCCCTTTTGACTGGCGTGGGACACTAGAAAAACACCAAGAAGCCATAGTCCGTCTTTTTTTGTTCTTGGCTGGTTCTCCACGTTAGTGACTGAAACGTGCGGCTTGACTTGCCGTTGATGAAATAAAGATGAAGAGAAAACTTCAAACCCCCTTTTTCACTTTAGATCCCATCCGTACGGAGGAACCAGTTGAAAGCCCACTTGTTCTAGTGCGGCTCCATGGCTCCCACAAAGTTGTGATGGCCTTCACCGTCCTTTACTTGGATTCGCTCTACTGTAGTCAAAGTCTGTCACTAATTAAGATCGTACGTAGCGTACGGAATGTGAAGAAGCCGATCCCGCCTTCGCACCGGCCCGCAGGCGGCTTTCAGCACCTGGGGTGGTGATGAACCAGAGCTGACTCGGTCCCGTGTTTTTTTTTTTTTTTTTTTTTGCTTTTTGTTGCTTTCGTTTCTTCCCCCCCCTGCCGCCTGCGAGTCGGTCCCAGCTCTGAGAGGTCAGTCTGACCCAGTTC
>JAASAY010000397.1:0-21610 GCA_014822085.1 Fusarium stilboides | reverse complement strand
TGTCAAGAGAAATCGTTCCTAAATTCTGTAATTATGCCAGGAATTTATATAAACTTGTACCTCAGACTTAGAGGGCTTTATAATATAAATTTTACGAAATAATACTCTATACTGATACTGAATTTAATGATCGGACAGAGGAAGTCCGGACTCTGTCAAACCCCTAGCCAGCGCATCCCCTCCCCTCCAATTCAGCCCAGTGGGGCACAGGACTTCTGTGTGGTGTAAGAGAGGAGAGATTCTGCCTTGAAGCTAAACTTTAGTGCATAAGATAGGTAGGTATAACCCACCGAGCATGTAAGTACCTTAGCTACTGTACCTGTAGAGTAGATCCAATGCATGAATAACACGACAGAGTCCTACCAGTCTGAGAGCCAGATACCAGACACCAGACACCAGACAGCCTAGAGTTGCCGTGGGCAGCACCTCAGGCAACACGCCATTAGACCCGACTCAAGCACGTTCGTTCAATTCACCTCCCTCTATCACCATTCACCACAATATCATATCATCGGCGATAGCATCATATCCAATCGCGCTCAATTCTGTTTGATTTTGCTGCATTCCCTTCCCATATATCCAAGGCCCCGCCTACCACAAACAGAAACACAAACACAGGCACAAGCACAATCTAATATCGGGGCCGTGAAACAGGCCGGACAAAAGCAGATATTTGAACAATGCTGCGCTGCATTAAAGACACTCTTTTGCACAAAAGGAAGGCAGTAGTGACAACTCCACCTGCCGAGAACCAGTCGACCATTACCCACAGCAATAACAGTAACAGTAACAGTAACAGCAACACTCCCACTGATCTTCCCCCTGCTTATCAGCGCTATCCTCTTCCACCAACTTCGGTGCCTTCAACTATTTCATCGCATTCTGAAGAGCAGCTACAGCATCCTCCTCGTCCTCATCAAAGGCCCTATCCTTTACCGCCGACATCGGTACCTTCTACTGCCCCGACACTGTCAGAGCAGCATCAAGATCAAGATCAAGGACATGACCATGTTCAGCCTGTGACCCAAGAAACTGTGAACGAGCCTCCTACACCAGACACTTCGGCGGGAGACCCTTTCACTCCCAAATATGTCCCTTACATAGACGCATCTCCTCTCAAAAACAACATGTTTGCCAGAAACGCGGGTATCTACGGGCGGGTGAACCCAGATATCATGGGTGGCTTTGGCGACGATGACAACGAATCTGTATGGCTCGTAGATGACGAGGAAACGGCACAAAACCAACAACAGTCGAACTCGAGACTTTCTGGCTCACCATCTTCGCATGATACAGTAGCAGCTCAAGCGCAAGAGCCAGGTCCTGCTCCCGCGAGTAATGCTAAGCCAGCTTTCCACTATCAAAGGCCTTCTCTCTTAGACGAAGATGACTTCACCTCCGACCTACTTCCCAGCACAACCGCAGTTCGTAAGACACCTCCTAGTCAGGATACAACTCCTGCGCCTCGACGCGGCTACGCTCCTGTGGCAGCATCAATTCTCAACCTTGGCGAACTTGGTGTCGAGAATACTGATATCCCGACTTCCAACTCCCGGGACGAAACGAAACTATCTAATAGCCGCCCTCAACCTGCTATTACCTCTCCCGCTTCTTCTTCCTCTTCTGCCAACCCGTATGTTGCCCTATTCGAGCAGCAAGATGATGCTATGACAATTGCATACCTTCGCCGGCTAGAACAGCCTGGGAACGAAGCAGCTGATGATTTCCGGTAGGTCGTCCGAAACCCCTCCTGTTTCATCAATCCCAGCGCCCCCTTCAACCGTCTAGTGGAAGGTTATTGGGCAGTTTTCTGCCAGGAATATTATTGTATCTTACGCAGCTATGCCCTCTTGCACCTTGGTGATCTTCACATTGATCTACACCTTCCTATTTGTACAATATGCTAAAGAATTTGTTTAATATAGTTTTGGGCAGCGGTACCAGAAAGCGAGTGACTCATCTGATGTGGTTATCACGCACCAACGGACACCAAGAAGTACCGTCGTGGGTGATATAGAGTGTATCGTTTGCGCTGACACCAAGGATGCTGATGCTTTCCCTCGATTCTCCGTAACAGCGACGTGTACACACCCCCCGAGCACATGCCTCGATTGTGTACAACTATCAATCGAGTCTGACTTGGACAGCAAGCTTTGGACTGAGATCAGATGTCCCGAGTGTCGCGAGCTATTGGAGTACGCCGACATCCAGCGCTATGCTAACAAGCAGACCTTCACAAGGTACGAACCTGATGCTTACACTGCGCCAGTCACAGCTGACATGAAGTATATATGAGACTTTGGCATTGCGAGCTGCTATGTCAGAAGCAGAGAACTTCATATGGTGTACTTCGGGTTGTGGCTCCGGACAGATCCATGAGTCGGGGTCGGCTCAGCCTATCGTTACCTGTCTTCACTGTAACCACCGCTCGTGCTTCCATCACAATGTGGCCTGGCACGAGACTTTATCTTGCGAAGAATATGATCAGCTCCTCGCCGATCCAGACAACTTTCGTTCCCGCCTCGAACTAGAGAATGAAAGGTGGTCGGAAGCGCGAGAGGCTCAGCTGGAAGCCGACAGAGCTATTGCTCAAGGTCTCCTGGCAGAAGACCGAGCTGAGCTGAGACGTCGAGAGGAGCGAGAACGTCAGGAACGAGAGCAAGCCCAGAAAGCGGCAAAACTAGCACGTCAGATCGCCGCGAGAAGAAAGAAAGAAGAAGACCGGAGCAAAGCCACTGTGGACCGGACGGCAAAGCCCTGTGCTGGATGTGGATGGGCCATTGAGAAGAACCGAGGCTGGTAAGCATCACATAAACCCTGAATTTTACTACGATAACATGTCTCTGACCATCTAACAGTTCACACATGACTTGTAAGTTACTAGCCCCTTTCCATTGTTTATGCCCTTCCCGTGCGTCCCTCCAAAGGCTCAAATCTGCCATTGATGGTGCGTTCGCACGACACTTCTATTTTCCCCATCATCCATAGATGCTAAATAGCTATTACAGGCATCAAATGCCGTTATGAGTTTTGCTGGGGCTGTAACCAACCTTGGGTGCCAGGCCATAGCACCAACTGCCGTGGCAGGCGCCTTTAGTTGCGGAAATACCAGCTTAATGGATAAAGAGGGTGATTCAGTGCTGATCTGAGCAGGTATCAAGTGCAAGCATGAGTTCTGCTTCGAATGTGGCGCCAACCACCGAGATATCATGAGGAGCGACAACAGTGTGCACAAGAAGACGTGCCCCTATCACCCTGACAATTTAAAGGAATAAGAACGTGGTTCTTGGTAGATAGACATGGAATTTGTGCCATATGGTGTGCAATTCTGTTGGTTTTTGATACCCTTGAGGCAGGTTATGGCATCGTCATAAAGCTAAGTAAATATAAAATCTTTATAAGACTCATCAAAGTTTAGACCATAAGTTCATGTGAATATTCTCAATTATTATAATAATTTTAGCGAATACAATGGCATAGTGGAATTATACCCCTATTCCAGATTTCTCTTGATCCCAGAGGCCCTGACTCTCGCTCCAGACTGACTGTAGGACCCAAGCAGTGTTGTGAGCCGTTGGTCACACTCCCTACAACAACCTTGGGGTTATCAAGTCTCTCCTGATGCGGTACACTTGATGTCAAAGATTGAACCCCCTTAGGCTATATTGACGCACTTATGGATCGATATGGTAACAGTGGACGTGGCTCTTTACAGGGAGGATAAGCAAACTAGGGCTCATGCACTATTGAGAGTGAAACATTGAATACGATGATGGATTCTATTATATTCTCAATGTCTAGCAGAATAAACGGGATAAGGAACCACATTACGAGAATGGGTTAAAAGATAGACTCTCGTATATCGCGATATATGACATGCAATGTATTGCTTCGCCATGAGTGAACGTACGCCTTTATCTAAACACCTAAAAACATAGCTCCACCAAATGTTTATTCCTGGGTATCCAACACCGCTCCCTAATGTGACATCGTCTTCTCCTTGATCAGGCTGTCTGAGCAGCCGTCAGCTCAGCAATACGGCGCTCTAGCTCAGGGACCTGGCGCAATTGGACTTCGAGATTCTCCTTCTCATCCTCAAGCTGGAGACGTCGTTCGGCGTCAAGCTTAGTAAAAACATAGTGACCCTGGCCATCGAACTGAAGGATGTGCGAGTGGTACTTCCACAAACTGCGACGGTGACTCACGGTCATGAGAGTGACGCCAAGCTCCTTTGCCCGGTCATACATGGCCTTCTCCGTCTCGAGGGTGACGCTGCTGGTACACTCATCGAGAATGGCGTACTTGGGACGGTGGTAAAAGAGACGTGCCATGGCTACACGTTGCTGGAGACCACCCGAGAGGACATCGCGCCACTCGGCTTCAGCGTCCCAACCTTCTTCGTATAGTTCGGGGAGGTGCTCGAGGCCGAGGATCTTAAGGTGTTCGAGGAGGTCTACGTCGGTGACACCGCGAGCGCGCATCTGGCGAAGAGAGTCTGGATAGATGATCTGCTGGCGGAGGGAGCCCCGAGACAGGTAAGGACGTTGAGGAATGTAGAAGATGGCGTGGAAAGGAGGCTTGTAGACGGTGCCTCCGTATACAGGCCAGAGACCACCAAGAATGCGGAAGAGAGACGACTTGCCGCAGCCGTTAGGACCCACGACAAGAAGATGGTCCCCGTGCTTAAGAGTGAAGGTCAATGCCTTGATTAGTACATCTCCATTGGGGGAGATGATAGGCCTAGTGGAACAATTAGTCGGTTTTGGTATCGCAGCACAGTCAGTTTTGACTTACACATCAATGAAGGTGATGTCGTTGCTTTCGTGAACAGTTCCACGTCCCTTGAGAACCGTCTCGTTGCTTTCAACGCCCGAAGAGGAAACAAGCTTCTTCTCGAAATGGCCGGCCTGAACATCGTCCATCACATCTAGGAGAGTGGCAACTCGTGATGTGTAACCTGCCAACTCCATGACCTCCCTGTAGGAGAACATGATACGTCCGAAAGCGTCGGATGCAGAGAGAAGCATTCGTCTGTTGGTAACAAAAGCTTCTGTTCGATCACCCATATTCATTGCGATGTGACCAGGCATCTTGATGAACACGGGAACACTGCAAAGCATTAGACCAAGCGCACCCCAAAAGTACTTGATGACAAAGTCCTCCATAATTCCGTGGTAGAAGCGTCGACGTAAGATATAGTTGACGTGCTTGATCAGGGTGAAGTAACCCTTGTCTAATGTGTCCTTCTCAGCGTAATGACCACCGTATAAAGCGACTTCCTCGCTATAGTCGATGAGGCGCGAGTGTTGGAAACGGAACTCTCCCTCCAACCTTGCTTCATCGGCAACATATTTGCCAAATGGCGGCGTAAGTGCCCTCATCACATTGGCCGATAATTGTACAAGGAGTGACATGAAGACAACACCTTCGCCACCGACGCTCTTCGACAGAGACCAGGTATATATAGTCTGTAGATGGTCAGTGATATGGGTATGAGACGCGATCAGTTGGACTAACCATGTCTAACAGAGGTTTCGCTAAATTGCTATACAACTCAGCTAGACTGTTTGAAAACTTGGACACATCGACCGCAATTAATTGATCAGGGTTCTTTATTCGGTCATCCAAAGCGGAGATGCCGTAGAAGGTCAGGTTAGAGAGGTACTTGTCATGTATGTGTTGAGTAAGCCGTGATCGATACTTGAGTGACAGTTCGGCTTGGTGATACGATAGCTGGAGGAGGTATCATTAATAAGAGTAAAAAGCGGCATGCCATGATCAGACTTACCATGGAGTTAGTAAAGGTTGCGGGGACTGCAATCAGCATCCACCATACTATGCGCTTCAAGAATTCCTTTCCATTACCCTTCACCAAAGCCTTGACTATAGCGCCATCCATCTCAGCGACACGCACGCTGATGAGCGTCCTGAGAACCAAGAAGAAGCTATGACTCATCAACAACCTTGCCTCTTTACTGCGCCACCCAGGAACAACAATCTTGAGGAGTCTTAGTAGCGATCGAAAGAATTCGCGATTCAGTTCGACTTTCTTTCGTGGTGTCTCCTCGCTTCCGCTAGAGGTGGTACCGCGACGGGCTGCGCGCTGGACAGCTTCACGCGCCGAAGCTGCCTTTTGTTCGGAGATGGCAAGGCGAATTCGGTTGGCGAGAGCGATACATAGTGTTATCCATACAGTACGGGAGATTCGTGTACGATTGGAAACATAGAGATTGGTAAGATGAGAAACGATGCCGCGCAGAGTGCGATCGCCGGGTAAGGCGAGTTTCGACTGCGAAGCCATGGCAGGCGCGCAGAGAGCCTCGAGACTCTATAATCGGGTAGACAAGGTATTGTCTTTCGTTAAATCCCCTTGAAAAGTGCTGAACAATCGTTCAAGCTTACGGTCGTTGGAGTTGAATAAGGACCGAGGCGGATTGACCGACGTCACGTCACAGACCTGTCAAGGGCAGCGTGGCGCATGAGGAATCGGAATTCGCGATGATCCAAGCAAAGACAGAGGATCGATGTAGATTGATTTTTTACAACATGGGGTTGAAAGAGTAAGACAAAAGGTTCTTGGGTGTTGAAGGGAGTAAGACCAAGGACGTCTTGTGAGCTCCATCATATCGAAGCCAGTTTCCCCATACAGAAGCTTCCTCGGCCGACGAATCTGGGGCAAGTGCAGTAGGCACCGCCTCCCCACACTCCCGCAATGCGCTCGGCATGTGATTGACATTTGACTCACCAGCCACATTATGCATCAGCCACAGGTTAGATGCATAGGTAAGCCACTTTTCGCGGGGATGAATTTTTGGTCGCATTCGCGGGGCAACTTTTTGTTCGTGAGTCTTCTCGGATAAATTCAACTTCAACCAAAAACTTGCTTGTCAGGTTCACAAGATCGCTGTCCGAACAACCCGCCAAAATGTCCGACGACGAGGGTATTTCCATCTACGATGAGGTTGAGATTGAGGACATGGCCTTTGACGAGGCCATGGGAGTTTACCAGTTCCCGTGTCCTTGTGGCGACAAGTTTCAGATTACGCTCGAGGACTTGCTGGACGAGCAGGATATTGCTGTCTGCCCTAGCTGCAGTCTCATGATCCGAGTCATCTTCGATCTGGTATGTTCTATGGGTCTCTTGTCATATAGTTCTCACCTCACTGACATTTTCCAGGACGACCTACCGAAGCCTCCCACTTCAGGCGCTCCGGGTGGCCAGGTTCCTATCGCCGCCTGAGTCAAGCGAAAAGTACGATAGAATAATACAAATTGCGAGCATTTGTGTCAAGGCCTGACATGGCAAAATGCGCCACGCTGCGCCGCGACTGCGATACACGAGCCAAACAGGACGTCGAGTTCCCGTGCGAGAGGCGACATCAGTCAATCAAGTGACGATTCATGAACCATTCGGAGTTCTTCACAACGCCATCGATCCAGCAATATATGAAAGGAGGCCTTTAATCAGTTGAGGAATGAAAGGCGCCAGGGTACAGTGAGCCCTGGCTCATGCTTGTTGTGCATATGTAGCATCAGCATTTGTGTCGCCGCCACAATCAGACGACTTGCAAGGGTGAACGAACAGGAAGGATGATGGGCTGGCCCCTGGCCAAGGAAGATAAGCGCACAACAGCTCGGAAATCAATTTTCCGTTCGGCTCTTAATTTCAACTGCCTTCTTGGATCAAGCTGTAAGCCAAGCTTTCAGAGATAAGCAAGGGTTGGAGGCTCGAGCCATGAAATGACCTCAAGATTGTCATATACATTCACATTCACAACGAACCAATTTTGGTGGTATGCGATTAGTATTAATATAGTGGAAGCGATTTCGCTCCATTGATCTATCTATTCTAGTCAGGACAATCACATTCCCGATCTATTTCCATCGAAAGTTAACCGCGCACCAGCACGTTCCTCCAGGAATATACAAGCATGTACATATCCTCATATCCACCACCCATGATACCACACTCTAGAAGACATCTAGAAAAGGAATTTACAGGGCAAGAGCAAGAGCGACGGCACCAGCGAGACCGCTGAGGCCGACAGCAGCAGCGCCGTTGGCGGGAGTGGTACCGTCAGAGCCAGATCCTGAGCCTGAGCCTGAGCCAGAGCCGGGCTTAGTACCGTTGGTGGCTGTAGATAATCGAGTTAGTTGAAGCTGTTCGAGATATAAGATCGCGGAAAGGGTTGGACTAACGGGCACCCGGGGTCGGGACGGGGGTTGGGACTCCGACGGGAGTCTGGGCAGCAGCCGCAACAGCGACGAAAGCGAGGACGGCAGCGTAGGCGTGCATTTTGGCGGTTGTTGTTTAGATTGGTTTTGTTTAAAACGGTTCGAAGAATCGGATCGAGTTTTGTGGTAAAACGAAAGACTGCTGGTGGTGATAACGACTGTAGTTGTTGTGTTGATACTGGATAGAAAATAGATCAGGATGAAGAGGAGAGCTTCGACTCCTATATACCTCTCGAGGTCGCAAGGATTGGCATTGGGATCGGGGGCACCATGGATGGTCCATACTCCATAGCATGGCATAGGCTCTCACTGAGCATGATACCAGCCCCAGGGGGCGGTTGCATCATCCCAACCCCAAGCCACCCACTTCTTCTGAAGCCTCTCGATGGAGTCGTGCAACGCGGCTCCACCGCCAGGATATTCGATATCACCCAATACCAGGGCCTCAACATGGAAGTTGATCCGGTGCGTCAGTTACAGAGTCAGGGTCCACTCTCGAAATCAAATCAAGGCAAAGGCGTCGACGCAATGTACAGTGCACAGGTGAAAGTCTTGGAGTCTCAGTCAGTCTAGTCTGTGCTGTAAGTAAGCCGTTAGCTAGATGCCGGCCGGGCTGGCGGGCGGGCGGGCTTGACGCGGCTGTAATGCAATAATCATCACATCACGTCTTCAACCTATTGCCTCGTCCTTTGTGTCAGGTCAACAAAAAAAGATCGACCCAGCCTCGCGCCAGCCGCTTGATGATGGCTTTGCTGTATGGCGTTGCTAGATCAACCAACCAAGTTTAAAGACTATCTGCCGCCATATGCAGGAGGAACAATGATTGACTTGATGGATGCACACCAGTATCAGTCTATCTACAGTACATCTACTAAGCATAACTGCATGCGGACTTTCACGGACTTCCGTACCTATTCACGGAACGGAAACAAGGTTGAAGGCTGGGTTGATCATTTTCCTCTTCACTATCTGTTTCACTGGGCAACAGCGTCGAAAAAAACTACTCAACCTTGCGTCATGCTCTCTCGGCCAGGTTTTTTCTTGCTTCATTGCGGATACACTGTACTGTACTCTAATCCGATGCTTGTTGAATATTCCCGGCGTAGAATACCCATATCCATTTTAGTGGTTGGGTTAAGTTAGTTTGTTTGGGGGTGGTGGAGGTGGATTGCGCAAGCTCTCCATACCAAGGCCAAGGCTCGAAGAAAGTTTCTAAAAACGGCACCTCACAAAGACGATAAACTGGAGACGCTGTAAAACCACACTCACAACTCACAGTGGAGGCAATAATATGCAATTCAGGGAGAAATACTGGGCCTGCGCGAATAGCGGTTGCTGATATTGGCCTGCTCCCGCATTCATTGGCCGCCATCCCTGAAATCTCTCAGCGTTGGTTGGTTCCTTGAACACAAGGAATCTTGCTGAGATGCGGCTGGGATCTCTGTTGCGGCTCGGACTAATGATTGTAGATCTGTGTTTGGTTTTTTTGTGGTTCTGGGACGTGGACGCGCAAGCAAAATCAAACAGCCCAGACCAAGCCCAAGTCCGTGGCCACGACCTTGAACCTGACTGGGAACTAGGGACTAGGGACTAGGGACTAGGGACTAGGGACTAGGGACTAGGGACTAGGGACTAGGATTAAGGGATCGCGCCTTGGGAAAGGGGAATAAACAAGGAGTGATCGGCCCAGCCACTGATGACCTTGCCTTGCATTACATTGCAGACAGGACAGAGCGCGGTCAAGCCGTTGCCGTTACCGTTCAACCAGGGGAGGCCTGAATTAGCCAGGGTCAACAAGAGGCTCCAGACTCCAGTCCAGTGATCGATCACTTAAAGTCGGTCACTAAACAAGAGAAGCTTCAAGATGAACGGGGCCGGGGCCTCTACCGGTATTACCGGGGCCTACGGAGTGGGCTCTAGTGCCCTGTCTAGGTAGGCTTGTGCTGTTATAGTGGTTCCACGGTAACCACTCTCTTACCGCAACGGACGCGCAATTGATGGAACCCAAACTCTCTCAATCTGAATCAACGGTTGGATGAGATCCCTCCGAGATAGGGATTGGGATAGGGATAATGACTAGGTTATGAGGATCCCTTGACGTTCCCCTTTCCCTTCCAATCTTTTCTCCTTTACTAGACCCATGAGACTCCATATTTTTGCATGATCAAGCTTTTGGTTACCCGTCGATGGGCCCCTTTTGTTGTTTATTGTTATTGCCACGTTTGTTGCCCCGGACCTTTTTTTTTTGAGATGATATCTCCGTCTCCAGGGGTTCGTTACAGACGCATGATAATTGAATGCAAGACGGAAATATTCAATATCAACTGCCACGTCCGCCCCCTGCTCGGAGAAAAAACAACGATCGAACTCGGTCAAACCTCCTAGCTCAGGGCTCAGGCAATCGATTAAATTAATCAACAGATGAATCAACGACTCAATGAAACGAATCAATGTATCAAAGGATATTAACATTACATTTGCCTCGCCTCGTCTCCTTTCGCCTCGTTAATGCTACTCTAATTGCTATACCTGGTTCCCTTAATATTGGATATCGATCCATGTTCCCGTCAGGTTCTGAAATCACTTGGCTTGGTCATGAATCATGAAATAATCACGTCTTTGCTATTTCTATTCTCTGTCACTATTCATAGCAAACCTATCTGTCGCCTTCTGGTGGCAATGCATGGTCTACTGCACGCGCACGCAGTCAGCTGCATACTCGTACAGCCGACAGCACACACATAGCCTCAGCTACTTAGTAAAGGAGGCAGCCTGCATGGGGCTCATCTCAGATCCACGTCCACGTTCACATCGACAGGATGTCTATGACACTGGGACTGGCATTCCGGGCATAACAAAACAAGCCTTTTCTAGTATAACTGATCGGCAACTTTTCCATTTTTGACAAAAATAGAGATCTCAAGATCCACATAAACGCACATCCCACGCAGGAACACGCAACGTCGTGTCGTACGTACTCATGTCATGTCTAACTTTCAATTCTAACAACAGGGAACTTCTCCTACATTCATGCCTCGACGTTCTCAAAGTAAAACGTTGGCTGGCCAGGAACAGCATGCTCGGCAACAGGCACTGAAATGTCCACGTCCTTTCCGTCGGCCAGGTTGACACCCTTCTTGCCACCCTCCTCCACTGAGAGCACATCACATACAACCAGGCCTCCTGTTCGCTTCAGTCCAGGGACCATCTGTAGCAGAGTCTCCTTCTCATCAAACGCGAGCTTCTGCTCCAGCACCGCACTCGCTGGCTCGCCAGCCTGTAGGCGCCTCTTGAGGCTCTGAACAAACGGCATCGCCTTCTTCATTTCTCCCATCTTGCCAATCTTGCCGTTGAGCTCCTTGTCGTTGACCGACTTGGTCTCCTCGTTCCACATCTCCTTAAGCAAGTCAATGTACTTGGCCTGCCAAGCGGGGAACTTGTCGGTGACGAAGACTGTCAGCTTCTTGGGCTTCTTAGGGTCAAACGATGTCTCCTTGCCCTTGGCCTTCTTCTTCAACTGCAGACCCTCGGCAGAGTTAACGTTGGAAGCAGTGTTTCGCACGTAGTCACGCTTCGCCGACAGAGAAGCATCCACCGACTTCACCTCGGGGAACAGAGCGTTGTGGATGGTGCCCTCCTTCTTCAGCACTTCGAGCCAGATGTACTCGGACCAGTGAGGAGCAACGACTGCCAGCAGCAGAGCCTGCACCTCAATATATCGGAGAACAATGTCCTTGTGCATCTTGATGTTGGCAGCTGCGCAAGCCTCACGGTAAAAGTCACGGGCGCTTGTCAACTCGTACAGACCAGCCTTCAGGGCCAGCTTGTAGTTGGTGTTGGCGTACTGCTCAACAGCCTCCTTGGCAACGGCGTTCAGATCGTTGTTGAAGAGGGCATCCTGGAACGAGTTGAGCTCGCCGGTTCGAAGCTGATCCTGGTCCCGAACCACCTCCTCGCACCACTCCTTGAGGGTAAATAGTCGCAGAATGTTGTTGTCGGCGACGTCCTCCTCGAAGTTGGCGTCGTTGACGCCATCACCAGCATCAGCAAGGGCGATACGAGAAGCATCCGCACCGTACTTGAGAGTCAGATCTCGGAGAGTCATGAAGTTACCGGTACTCTTACTCATCTTCTCGCCGTTGAGCATCAGATGACCATTGGCACGAACACCTCGGGGCCAGTATTCAGGAGGGAACATAGCCAAGTGGACGTAGAGGAAGAAGGTGAGATGGTTAGGGATAAGATCCTTTCCGGACACTCTCACGTCGAGAGGGTAGAAGTACTCAAACTCGCGGCGCATACTCTCCAGGGTGGCCTTGGGGATCTTGCTGCTGTTGAGGATCTCGTCACTGAGCTCTCGGCGGCAGAAGACGTAGTCCCAAACCTCGTCGAGCATCTGCTCAGGTCCGATGTTACCAGCACCCTTTGTCTTGCCAAAGAGATCCTTGTGGAGGTAGTGTGCGATAGTATAGTAGGCCATGTAAATGGTTGAGTCACTCAGGCTTTCGACCAGAAATTTGGGGTCCCAAGGTAGCTTGGAGCCCAGACCGAAGGATCGGGCGCAAGCCCACTGGTTCAGCCAGTTAAGGACACCCTCAAACCCGTTCTTTGTCTCAGGCGTGTAGGTGTTTAGGCCGCTGTCAACCCACTTGAGAGCAGTCTGCTTCCATGACTCCTCTCCGTAGTCCAGGTACCACTGGTCCATAAGAGCAACAATGCAATCATCGCCAGATCGGCTGACAACCTTGCGCTCAGGCTCAGAGTAGGCAAAGGCAAGACCAGCATCGATCAACTGCTTTCGGACCTTAGGTTTGGCGACCTCGACCTTCTCACCCTTGAAATCGCCCACCTTAAGAATACCTTGGTAGAAACCCTCCTTGTAAGCCAACTCCTTGGCCTCCTCCAGCTGCTTTGTGTCCTTGGGAGAAGCGATCTTGAGCTTCTTAACCAGGAAGGGGGCGCAGAGATCGCCATAACTGGGCGTCTCGATAATAGGGAAGATCTCGAGTTCAGCCCACTCCTTCTGGATACCGTAGTACTCGTGCTTCTTGGCCAGGTCGGTCACAGTAGCATAATCATCGGGACTGTCAGAAGGCACAGAAGTGACAACACCAGTACCCTTTGTAGGGAGAACACTCTCCATAGGCAAGATGCGGACTCCCTCCTTATGCAGAGATAGAGGGGCGTTAACCAAAGATCCCACCATGTCGGAGCCAACAATATCTGCAGCCTTCTCAATAACACCTTCGGTTGCAAAGATGCCCTGGTAGGCCATGTTGCGCGCGGCCCGTTCAGTCATGACATAGTAGTCAGTTTCGTTGGCCTTAAAGACGCCATAGGTAATCTTGGGACCAACAAAACAGCAAGTTTGGCCATACATCGTTTCCGCGCGGAGCGTCGCGGGGGTACAGTAGACGTTGGCGTTCTCGGGAAGCTTACCCTTGAGAGCCTCAGCGGCCTTGGGAGCCCATTCCAGGACCTTGAGCTTCAGAGCAGTGTACTCCTGGGGGCCAACAGCCTCGCCCTCAGCTCGGTCGTGGTCCATACAAGGTTGGCCATCCTTGATAGAGTAGATAGTGTATCGTTTGCCAAACTTGATCTTGTTCAACTCCTTCAGACGGTTCATCTGCCATCGGACAAAGGCATCGTAGTAAGGGTTGGCATCGGTGGTGACGAACGATCGGCGCCAGTCGATACGACAACCGAAGTTGGTCAGATCCCTGATAGCCAGAGGGGGGAAGAACTCGAGCCAGTACTGGGGATCGGCGAATAGGTGAATCTCCTCTGTTGGGATGCCAATGGCCTGCATGATCTGAAACTGGTACCTGTAAACATTAGTTCATCTGTCTTTAGCAAGCGACTGAAACGCACTTCATTTTTACGGTTTTTGCAGCCGCTTTCCCCTTCTTTGCTGTGAACTTAGTGACATCCTCCTTGGTCTGCTTAGCAGCGGGTGCCTTTTCCTCAACGACGGACTCCTCCTCTTTGTAACCCTCAAAGTCTCGACCGAACAGCTTGATCTCGTTGACGAGCTTGTCGGCACAGGCCTTGATAGGCATACCAGTGCAGTGGAAGCCCATGGGGAAGAGCGCACGCTTACCCTGCATGCGGGCAACACCAGCGGCGAACTCGACTTTACTGACGGAGAAAGAGTGTCCAGCGTGCAGAGTACCGTTCATGTAGGGGTAGGCCATGCATCCAAAGAATTTGGGCTGCTGCTCACGAAGCTCGGCGGCGGAGATGGAATGGAGGGGCACCTCGTCGGTGCTGGGAGCGTTGGGCTCGAAGACATGATCCTCCTGCCATTTCTCTTGGTACTTCTTCTCGATCGCGATCAGGGTATCTCGCTTCTCAGTCTGATGATAGTTAGAATAGTTATTTCAATATGCTGCAGTAATTGGACCTGCACCTTTGAGCTCCTTGGTCTTGGAGATGTTGAGAGCCTCCATGGCCTTGGGAACGGAATCGGTTGAAGCCATCGTCGTGAATCGACAAGACCTATGAAGAAACAACGATTCTCTTGTCAGTTCGTTTCCCTCGGGTACGATTAGAAGTTTGAAGGGGAAAAGAAGAGTACATACTTCGAGAATTCCGCTTAGAAATTTTTGAGTCACCGTTTGAAAGGGAATGAAGGCTTGGAGGGGTAGAAATCGCGGGGTAGGAGCAGTGCGCCAAGTGGCTAGTGGTGGTGGGCTGTGTGGCGGTGGCGTGGCGCATACAGATTCTCCAACACCAACGCCATTACGCGAAGCCTCATGCTTCCTTGAACAATTCAGTCGCCGGGGTAGCAAACAACTCAATCATCATGTTTCCAACGTTCTTCCGGCGCATGGCTACGTCCTCGAAGGAGCCGATTCTCAAAAGGGCTCCTTTGACCGTAGCAAATAATCCCTATAAGGCGCGAAAAGTGTGGCCTCCGAACTTCAAGCAGCTGACCGTCCAGCAACAACTCCGTTTCGAGAAGAAGTACAAGCGTCGCATTATCCTGGCAAGTCGAGCGCCCCGATGGGTAAAAGCTGTAAAGACTGCTCAGCTCTTGACAATCATTGGTAAGATTATACTCTATCAAGTCTAGACTATTAGCTAACCCAACCCCAGCTGCCCTGGTCTGGATCTTCTTCTACTCCGAGTTTGAGTGGTGGGGTCAGAAGTACAAGCCTTCCGAGGAGGTTCGTATATGTCATCGGAAAGTGACTGCATATGCTAACCTGAAGCCCAGATTCGACGCAAGACGCAATACCTCTTCGGTGCCATTGACCCTGAGAAGCGATACGAACGACGACCGGATGCGCCGCCTCCACCTCCTCCCAAAAACGAGCCGGAGTCGAAATAGTGTATTCTATATGTATATTATCGAAGTTTTGGAGTCCGGCGTTAGTCTCATGGTGGCATAATACGTATGGATATCTTTGTGGACAGGTTCATCCTGTACTCCGCTCTGTCATGCCTAGTCCCTCTCATTCAGTTGTCATGATCATCAACGTCCAGCCCAAGCAAAATTGGCGCCCATGCCGAGTCCACTTCCCAGACCAGTGGGCCCTCTGCCTTCGTTGACGGGTCTCTTTGCAACTGTTCCTTGCGCCTTGACTCCTGACACAATACGATCCAGATTGGTTTCTATTACGACACCTCCTATTATCATTTCCGACAGCGTAGAATGTAGGGTTTCGAAGTTGAAGATAAGATCCAGTTCACAAACGTTCTCAAAGAGTTTGTCAAGGGCCTCCACGTAGACTTGGATCAGATCGATAAGTGCGAGCGGCGACTCGGTTGAGGTCGAGATGACAATGAAGTAGAGAGTCGCATAATTGCGGTAGGTCACGAGCGTGGGGACATCGTTCTGCTCCTCTGAGGAGGTGTGAGAAGTGCCCGAGGCCGCGAGCAGAGGTGGGAGAGGTAGAAAGTTGCAGGATCCAGCTGGCCGGTTCGAGACGAGGGTGAAGATTTCGGATATGAGGCGCTGCTGTATACTCGTTTCCTAGTAAAGGGCAGATTGTGAGTTCTGGACAGAAAGAGGGGAGAAGGCTATATCATACCAGCTGGGTATAGAATTTGGTCAGGCGAGGCTGACCCTGGCCGTTGAAGACCAGAAATGCATTAATCATGATAAAGTATCAAGGCTTAGCATGCCTTGTCGCGTTGTAAGTAGCGAAAGCGGCGTGGATGCAAGTGTTGTAGGTTGAAGCGGTTGATGGTGGGGCTTGCTTGGGCGAAGGCGGCGTGGAGCTGATGACGGGATGCCCGTGCGGGAGCTGCCAGGAGGTACGTACCTCCATTACCGGAATTCACGGCGCAATTGGTCAGTTACATCAGCTCTAAACCGCGGGGAGCTTGCTTGCATATATCTACCTTCCACCTGAATAACGACAATTGACTGGCAACAAACACTATTCTGGTCATCAGCAACCAAGTCTCGATCGATCACTCACTCCTCTTTCGTTATCAATATCTCCCAACTCTTACTGCTGACACACAAAATGTCCCGACAAGTCGCATCTCAAGCTTCCCGCCTGGCTTCACGGGCCACCCGCATTTCAACACCCGTCCGCAGCTCAAGCCTCCGCGTCGCATCTACAGTGTATATCTCGCGTCTTGCCGCCGGCCCAACCCTTTCGCAAAGCTTCTTCTCGACTACAGCATCTCGCACACGGGGCATTATGCCCGATACTGAGCATCCCACCAAGCCTTTGAATGAAGCAGAGGAGGTCGAGCCGACCGTTGCTGTGGCCGAAATCACTGAACAAGAGTACCATGACCTTGCCGATGTGTATCTCGACAATGTTGTTGCAACATTCGAGGAGCTTCAGGATCAGCGTGAGGATATCGATGTCGAGTTCTCGGTATGTGTAGCTCTATTCGATTACCTCATGGAAGATCTCTTTGCTAATATATAAATCCACAGGCTGGAGTCCTCACCATCAGCTGGCCCGACAAGGGCACCTACGTCATCAACAAGCAGCCTCCTAACAAGCAGATCTGGCTGTCGTCTCCTATCTCGGGTCCCAAGCGATACGACTGGTGCCTGTTTGGCGAGGGTCAGAACGAGAAGGAGGGAACTGCAGTTGGTGACTGGATCTACAACAGAGATGGCACCAGCCTAAACCAAGTCTTTTCTGAGGAGCTCGGTGTCGATATCGGTGTGCCAGGCCCGGAGTAGAGCTACCTCCCCAATGCCGATAAGACACCTGGCAAGCATGATGTTTGAGGGCGAAAACGAATGGAGGGCAAAGGAGCAGCAGCATTTACATTTCTTAAGGCGTTGAGGGGCTTCGGGTAGCCTAGTGAGGATCGCGTTCTACTTTCAATGTATTATACATGTACTATCGAGATATGACCTGCTTAACGGGACTGGTGAGTATCCCGACTCAGAATGTATTCAAAAATTATTCGTAACTGCTTTATCCGAATTTACGGTTCGAGCCCATATGATGCTCCTTACTCCGTACACGTATGATACACATAGTCTACAAGTCCTCTCGGTTGGTCTGGTAGCCGTTTGAGTATAGTCGCTGAGGTCCGTCTAGGCGGAATTTCGACTTGAAGTGCTCCTTTTGGATTGAAGCTTGTTTGCGTATTCAGGAGTGATGATAGTCCCAGATGGCTATGCTGTGCGATGCTTCAGAGAGGCACAGTCCTCGGTCTCCTCTTATGCCGTTCTGATGAGTCTCGGTGAGAGTTCAACGCAGACATAGCCCCATCGTCTTGTTAAGCATAGCAACAGTCATATCATAATGATGATACGCCGTCTGAGTCTCCCCTTTCATACCAGAACTACACACAATACATCAGCACTTCCCTCTTGTATCAAGGGGTGTAGTTCAAAACTCACTGTGTCTTTGTAAAAGGATCCCAGCGTGTAAACTTCTTGCGCACATATCTGAACTGGTTCACTTTTATAAGGTTCTTTAAGATCCTGTGTTCAATGCCTGTCTCCTTGGCCGCTGCCTCGAGGAACCACATGGTCCGTTTGGCGGCCTTCTCGTCAAAGACGGCACCGGGCTCGCGGAAGGCCGCCCGGAGTTGATCGCGCGCTACCCAACGAGCGGGGCTCGTATGTTGCACCGCCTGCAGGAGATTGCGGTACATGTGCCGATAGGTGTGTATTATTTGGGTTTTGCTTGCCATGGTTGTGAATGTGTTTTATAAGAGGTTGTATCTTATTGGTGTGAAGGTGAGTTGTGAGAGTTGACTTGAAAAATGCACAGACCACTTTGACTATTCTGCACTAACAAATTGACTACATGACTGTCGATATTGCTTTTTTCCCAACACATCAAGACGATACAAAAGACTTGTATGGTTACACAAATTTCCTGGGCAATGATTGATTCCCGTTGTCTTATTCAACCGCTTCTCTCATTATGTATGGTATACAGGCTTGAACATCAGCCGTCTAACTCCAAGAGGAGTCGGTCTAGAAATATATCGATCCATAGATCTTCAAAGAAATGCAGCGATCCTTATCTAATACTCACATATCACCTTCGTTCGTAAATACTCCCTTCAATCCTGAGACGCAGCCAAGTAGGTCTTTCCCAACAAGTGACTCCGCTATCCTTCAAGGCGTCATTGCACTATCTTTATCCATGTGATAGCGCATCCTGTGCCTTGTGCGCCATCTATATGCAGGTATTCTTCTATCGACTCAAATCCAAAAGACTTCATCAGTAGTCATCACGTCGGCCTTCTTCCTGTTGGCCAAGAGGAGCATAACGGCCTTGCGCGCTGCTACCACTATCTGACCTGTTTCGGCCGACCACCCTTGATAGCCATCCGCCAATGCTTCGGTCGTCACCACCGCTAGTCTGCATTTGAGACTGAGACTTGTTGTCGTCGTCGATCGCAGGGGGGTCGAGCGAAAGTCCGGGAATAGCAGATGAGGGACCAATAAGTCCTCGGGAAGAACCCACTGGGGATCCGGCTCTCATCAGCGAACCCGTCTCAGTACCATGAATAGAGGGTGTACCAGCAACGGTACTGGCATCTCCAAAGAGTGAGTCCATATCTTCCAGACGGACACCACAGGTCTCAGGGTAAATAAAGTAGACTAAGAAGATGTCAGTGATGCTGTCTGCTTATAATAGACGAAATAACTTACCAATTACCACACTAGCCACACAGAAAAATGCGTGAACCAGATACATGCGCCATTTAATCCACTCCTGGAGGATAGGTGTCATCTCACCCACCAGCCAGTTGGCGGCCCAGTTTGTAGCTGTTGACAAACTAGCACCCTTGGATCGAATGCTGAGAGGAAGAATCTCAGGAGGGTACAGCCAGGGAATAGGTCCCCATGAGTAACCAAAGGCAGCGTTGTAAATCATAACGAACAAGACAACCAATCGTGGTGTCCACTTGATGTCGAGGAACAGGAAGTACGAGATGAGCGATAGCGAGATAGCCATGGCTGTAGCGCCCGAGAGAAGAATCTTGCGTCGTCCCCAGCGATCAACCAGATACCATGGTGGAATTGTCGACATGAGGTATGTGAGACTGTTGAAGCCAGTCATGAGAACTGCATCGTGACCAACCCAACCAGCAGACTCAAAGACGTAAGGCGCGTAGTATGAGATGACGTTGATACCGTTGAGCTGAGCCAGCGCTTGAGCAGACATGGCGATAAAAACGCGGGTCTTGTATTTACGGAACATCTCCTTGTATGTTCGCTCGCCTTCCTGACGTTGAAGAAGAACGTTCATCTTGATTTCGCGGTACTCGTCTCGAGCCTTGGGGTCGTGAATGTCGCCGCCACCATACAAGTTAGCAATGACAACCATACCTTCTTCGTCATGGTCGTTGTCCAAAAGCCATCTGTGAGAGTTAGCAAAAATAATTCTACCATTGCAACGAGAAAGATTTCACTGACCGAGGTGATTCGACAATGACAAGACTGCCAAGTCCAAGGAGAGCACCCATAATACACTGCAATCCGAGGGGAATACGCCAAGAATAATCACTCTCGATGAAGCCGCAGCCGTAATCAACCCAAACAGATGTCGCATAGCCCACAATGTTTCCTGTGAACTCAATGCAAGCTAACTTTCCTCGGTTGTGAGGAGGAGAGATCTCAGATTGATAAACAGGCACAATCGTAGAGAGCATACCAACGCCAAAACCGGCGACGAGACGACCGACCATCATCATAGGCATGGAAGTCGAGAGAGTCTGAAGAGCGCCTCCAACGAAAAAGATGCACGATCCGTAGAAGATAGTACGTCGTCGTCCAATGATATCTCCAATGCGACCGACCATCAATGAAGTGATGAATGCGCCAATCTCAAGGATAGCCACCATAGTTCCGACGTAGGCCTTGGAAGGGTGGTCGAAGTAATCCATAAAGTATGAACCACTAAAGAAATAATCAGCTAAAAAAAAACATCAATCTGAGAGACGTCAAAACCTACGTGATGATTCCTGACATAACACCCTGATCATATCCAAAAAGGAAAACACCTAATGATACGAAGATACTGGTGAAGTAGCTGGAAGTTATTAGCACGCGACTGGGTGAGGGTTATGAAACAATGTATCTTACATCAGGGCCTTGCCGGTGAGGCCATGGATGGAACCTGTACGTCCTGCCATGATGGCGCCGAGTATACGTTCAGCGCGGGAAGGGCCTGGGGGATTGAAGTTGGGGACCTCGATAGCCTCTTTGTTGATAAGAGATCGTGACCGAGAATGACGGTGGCGGTGGTTGTGAGGTGAGTCCTGGATACGAACTCTCTTTTGGTGATTGCCGGGCTTGGCGTGTCGACGATGGACGTTGGCTAATAATTCGTCCTCAATGTCGGAAGAGAGCTGAAGCCGAACGGGATCGTTCTCGTCGGCGAGTTGCTCGCCGATATCACCGGTGTCGGTCCACGACGACTCGGAGCCGGAGCCGGAATAGGACGAGCGACGATGGGATTTGGCGACGTCGGGATGGTGATGGTCGTCGCTATCGTCGCCGTCGTCGTAGTCACGATCGTGGTCGTTGCGGGACGTGAGCAATGACGTCGCTTGTGAGTCGGGGTCTTGGTGGTTATCAGGACGAAGGGTCCGCAGGGGAATGTTTGAAGGAAGACGTGAAGACTTTGAGGGAGGAATTTTGGGAGGATGGGGCTGTTAAGCAGCAGCGCCCTTCTGCACACAGAGTGAAGGTAAAGGGTACGGAAAGAGAAAGGGAAAGGCCGAGAAACAACGAGGTCATCGGCACCTCGAACGGCCCAGCGAAGAACGGAGGGGAATGGGAAAGATGGGGTCGGGTGACAGGGGGTGGTGAGAAGTCCCGTTCCGAATCAGGGTCTTGAAGAGGTTCAATCGGTAAAAAATTGGCTGGAAAACAGGCAAAACACCACTCAAATTCCGGGTACGTAGCAAAAGATAGCAATAC